>CAJQZM010023528.1:0-54176 GCA_907164665.1 Colias nastes | reverse complement strand
ACTTGAAACTTGTTATTTTTTAGTTGCATTTGCCCCGGTTGACCCTATATATTAAAAATTAGTTTATATTTGGGTAACACGCTAGTTCAGCTACTTTAAAAAGCTTCTACGACTATGAATATCTTTAATGAATTCTGAATCTCATCGAGAAAACATTTAACAAACTCGGAAATGACCGCATGCTGTATGCAACTGCAATTAGCAACAGATGTCAGGTGCACATGTCACAGATAACTATATGCATATGTCATAAAAAATATGGAGACCGAGGAGATTGGCGATTTTCCGGTTTTGAAATAACGTCCGGTGACTGCACTGCTGTGTTGTAAAACATGATTTCTGTACTGGTAACAGAAATCATGTTTTACTATTTACCTATCTTGTGTTGTATTAGGTATAGTACCTACTACCCCCCCATCAGGTCGAAGCCTTGTCGTGGCCGGGGGGGCTCAGTAGCTTGGAGTGCACTCGTGTACTCTGAGTGAAGCTAATTGGACGCGGAGGGGCTGAAAGGCCGGTCTGTCGTCTGACGACATGATTGGTTCGACGGCCAGGGATCCATATAGCTGGCTGGCTGGCTTGAAGGCCGGCTGGCCGGGCTGGCTGGAACCGGCTGGTCACACCGGCTGCCTCGCTGGCTGGCTAAGGGGCCGGCTGGCAGTCTGGCTGAAACCGGCTGCCCCACCGGTTGGCTGGCTGGCTGCTTTGAGCCGCGGCGGCTGGCTGGCATGCTGTCACCGGCTGGTTGTCCGGCTGGCTGGCTGGCTGGCTGGATGGCTGGCTAGCTGGCTAGGATCCTCCGGGGGGCCAGGATTGGCTCAGGTGCCGTTGTGGTACGGCGAGGTATGGCGGCTAGTGGTCGCGGCCTGGCAATTTGGCTGGGCAAAATGGGGTTGGAAGGTCGATCGGGGCTCGTTTGGGTCTCGTTCCGACCGACTGGCAGGGGGCTGCGCTTTGCGGCGGTGGATGGCGGCCAGAGGCCGCGCGCGTGGTTTTTTGTTGGTAGTCTAACTACCAACAAAACAGGGGGCGGGATCCCGACGCGTCACTTTTGTGACACGCGGTGACTCCTGTAGGTGGGTGTAGGGCGGCGGCTGTCCTGCGACAGCCGTCTGCCAACTCGTAATCCGGTCTGTGGGGCCGGACCGAGGGCCGCCACCTCTGGTGTGAGGTGGGGGCTGCGAGGGAAACCTCTATAAAAGTGCGCCGGAGGGTCCTTCGACGCGTGAATCACGTTTCAGAGGGCCTTACGGCGCGCGCCCTTCGGCCGGTTTGGTGCTGGGGTCGAGGGTTTGACGCTGATGATGGAACGGGGAACAATCCATCATCGGCGAATCCATTATCAGAACCTACGTAAAAGTTTTGAATGGAGCTCTAGGATATTTTTGAAAGTCTATTAAGGCCTGCAATCATTATCATCATCATCAGCCTATACTTATACGTTCCCACTGCTGGGACAAGAGCCCTTTATGAGGGCCATAATCCACCACGCTGGCCAAGTGCGGGTTGGCGCATGTCACATGTCGTCGAACTTTTGATTCTTCGACATATCGGTGTCCTCACGATGTTTTCCTTCACCCTTCGCGCCGTGGTGATGTTATCAACAGGCGCAGATAATTTAAAAACCAATCAAATATTTCTTTACATATTTTAATATAGCTATTAACTTTTTATAACAATATTTTTGGTCCTAAATATTAAAAATTCCCTTTAAAAATGCGGGTATAACATCTTTTATATTATACAAAATACAAAATCTGATAAGAAAACGCGTTTCTTAAGCGTTGGACGGCTTTTCCCTAAGGGTGAAGAGAAAATAAGAGGGACCACATATTTACCGCATGTAATTTCTCTTCTGTCATAATATTGTATCTGTGGTGATGCCCTTTGGTCTCGCATTCAAACTTTGTTTACTTTGAGAAGGAATTTAATTCTATAAAATCTTACCGTAATTTTTATTCCTAATTTTTACTGCTATTGGATATTAGTGTGTTTAGTTCTCGCAAAAGTCAAAACCCGCTGCATTTTATGCTGACGATCTTGCCATAGTACTTAAATAGTTAGTTCCTACTTTTTTTTTAATGTGTTATTTCTTATGAATTCAATATATATACGCTACGATATATTATAAGTTCTGTATAATTCATCCACCGTAGAATTAAACATAATCGAAATAGAAGCATGTTAAGTGTAAAATAAAGTTGTTTTTAGCCTGTACGTAGACTATGTAGAGTACCGAAAATAAAAACGGAAATCTTCAGCGAAAGATCCATAAAACCGTAATAATCATTATTCCAACTATAAGATAAACATACATACAGCGTTTCCTTTTACAGTCATTGCTGAGTACTTTCCCTCCCTACTATTTCAGTGCTAGATGAAAATCAACATACTTAGTACTCAGTGTGTTTTGCGGAAATGACTCTTACACGGCGATGTTTGAGTGCAATATTGTTTGATATTAATCCGGGATGTTTTAAGTAACATTTTGTTCCCGTAATGAATGTCTCAGCCGTCATTGTTATGTCTGGAGTGACGTTACATTGCTGTGTCGGTCTTTTGTCTTGCACGACCTATAAATCCGGCAAACTGGAAACTGCATAGACCCAGTTATTCATTGCGATTTATATTATGGAAAAATCGCGCATGTCTGTTAATTCTGTACCTACCTATTGCTACGAATTATTGGTATTTTTTAAAATATTTATGTTGCCACTTGACACGATTTAAAGTAACGCATAAAACAATTAGGTATTATTAAAAAAAATAAAGAAAACCTCATGAACCTCTAGGAACATCAACATATAGACGTATATAAACATATAATATGTATAGGTGTATATCTGTGATTGTGTGCTTCGTGTCTGAAATATAAAAAAAAAATCCTCTTCATATCGTAAAGTCTTGATAGGGGCCAGTACATGGTAACTCAATGATAGGAGCAAGTTTCTCGAACATTGTAGTAATTTTGCGCTCTTTATAATACACAACAAAAACGTTGTTAATAAATAATTTATATAAAATATTCTAGTTCTTAGAGCATCGAAAGTGGCCAAACTTTTTGTCAATTTAATTTAAAGTAGCGTAATAAACAACGCGTAAACGCGTACAGGGACAAATAATGCGTCTCGCTTAGCTTTACCCCGCTCGTAAGCTTGAAATGTCGGCCCTTTTTAATCCACCCGAACGTGTTTTACGATCAACTTTACCTATAAAAAGTTTTGACACTCAACCTGCGACGTAATAAACATCATCCCTGTAACGATAGGCTTGTTTCTTTTTGTTTTTATGGCAGCGCTTATTGTTTTAATCTCGATGCCTCTAAATTCTAATGATAGGGTAATCCTTAAAAAAAATGTGACTTCACTACTTTCATGCTTACAACGCTCTGTATTTTATAGAAACTTGTTTATTATTTTTAAATAAAAAAAAAAAAATATCCAGAAGAAACAATTTCGATTAGACATAGAAATAGATCAAGTCTTAAAAGGCTAGTTTTGAAGTCGAAAACTTAACTCGACTGTATTAAATTAGGGGGACACAATTTAGGGGATCGACTGTCGGGTGATAATGTTCACATTCTTCACTTCAGTGCGCGCAAACGAAGGCAGTTTTAGAAATATATGGACACTTAGATTCTACTACTTTTTAAGCTACACTAACTTCGTTGATGCATAATATCCAAAATGGGGTTTACTGAAGCGATATTCAGCCAAAGACGTTTGTAATTTATTAATACTTAGTACTACTATAAGACTTTGAAGTGGTGCACATCCTACAAACAATTTTGTGGTAAAATTCATTAGTTTATCTTAAGGAAAGGCGTCTAATTTGTTTATGTTTTAAGTAAATTTAAATACGGCTAAAGCCTTCTCTCAATTTTTTAGCATACACATCATTAGGACCAAAAAACCAAGCACCATTTTGTTACTTAATTTTAAAATACCTCGTCGAGAAAGTAATTTTTATTGAAAAGCTATTAGGGCGGTATTGATTCAGCACCGACGGCAGGTGATTTACCTACATGGCTGCCTTCGTAATTCGTTGCCTGACGGACATCCAGTATAAATCAATGTTGGACCCCCGCTAACCGGACATTTATCTCGGCTCTGCGATAAAAAACCTCGCCATCAAAGGGGTTGAAATGTTGCAACTCAGTCCGAATGCGTCACCGATTTCAGTGTTTTGTTTTTTAACACCTGAAATGTGATGTTATGCTTCAGGATGAAGATCTGTAGGTATCTTATCTGTGTAAAGCGTAAAATATGATTAACAATTAATACATGTTATATTTTAAGTGCCTTAACACAGATCATATAATATACTAGGCCTAATACCTGTATTCCTGACAAAGAGAGCCTTTTTCTCCTCACAATGACTGTATAGGTATTTTTTTTAATAAAATTCTACTCTACCTATATAAACTTGACAATGCCATGTACACGAGTAAAGTCATATAAGATAAATATACTTAATACAGTATTAAAGGAAGTAGGCAATGCATGGAAGAACAGCTATAACAAAATTATATAAGTGCCTACTCTACCTAACCGTATAAATCAAACTGTTGATGTATTAAAGCATTCTCAAAGGAAAGGTTGAGTAACACAAAAAGATTGCTATCTCGAATATAATATTCATAGAAACTCATAATTTAATTCCAAAAGAAGCCTGGGCGGACCAAGCGCGGAAGAGATTAGGCTCTTGTCTCGAAAAATGTGTAATGAAGGAAAACGCGCCCAAAATGTGAAATTATGGACTTTACATGAGATATTCCTCCGTTTATTACGGCAAGATTAAAATAATGTTTTATTTTTATGTTGCTTGCGGGACATTATGATGTTTTCTTTATTACAAACGTTCATTCGTTTGAGTTGGTTCAGCTTGCAGAGGTTTTCGTTTATTTTTATCAGATGAGCAGAGAATTATTTTCAAGCTGATTTCGCATAAAAGATTTTGTGAATTTGAATACTTACAGTGTTCTTTGTGCATATTAAATCATGTAAAATATATCTACGTGTAAATCTACAGCTGAATTAGCCAATGTATTTTAATATATTGTGCTTGTTCAATGCTACTTTATGCTTCTGTGTTACTCTCAATAACATAGAATACCACTTACCAACCGTGCGAAATACGTCATTCATTACACCTAAATAATGTTCAGTATTGTGAACATACCAAATGTTGATATTTGGGAGGTTCTGAGGCGAAATGCGAGGAACAAACGTACAATTGTTGCGTCAAAGGGTTGACGTGACGTGACGTTAACTGGCTAACTCAATTAACTTGTTTGTCGGACTTGCCCGGTTAATTTCTTTAGCCATTGTTTTATTGACCTGTCAAATTGCCCTGACATTCGTTAACCGCCTGGCTCAAGTTCAACAACAAAATAACAAAATGTTAACGGCTTTCATGAGAATTTTATATTTTAATTGATTAAATTTTTAGTGTACCTAATTATGTTTGGTTACAAAGGTTTAATTAGTTTTAAAAGTAATAAAAATGCAATGCAGAAATTATTTTAGCTTGGTTGTGTTTTTTTAATATAAAACGCATCGTGCGGACAATTGCCGAGTGTAAGTTGAATATTCTTAGCACGTTAAAATTAATTATCTCCAACCTGGCCAGGTGTTTAGTTTAGTTTTTATTTAAGTATCGTATCGTTATCTCCTATGTAATAACATTATTTTTCTAGGATACCTACTTTTCTAACAAATATATGATGCTTGATTATTTTGCGAGTCACCTTCACGAATTACTTAAACGGCATAATATTAGTAATAAGCCTTCCAATGTGAGGAAAGGAGGAAGATTTATTACACATAATGTAAAATCGACTTTATAATTGGCTACATTTTGAGAGATGGTCTATGTGTAGATTTAGATGCTTATATCAACTTATATGTACTTAAACTTTGTGTCTAGGAAGACATGCCTCGAACTAGTGGATGTCAAAAATAATTATAATAAGCTTATTTATGATTGGTAGTTCTAAAACATTAAGATTAGATAGTGTCCACGAGGAGCCATTCTTTATTCTACGATTCCATATCCAGATTGGCACTCGTCTAAATATGTAGTTTTACAAGCCATAAAAATATTCAACAATGAAATGATCCTCTACGAATGAATATTATTATTACCCACATTCAGCAGCAAATATATAATTCAATAGGTGTCAGAGATCTTTTTATTGGCTAATGTCAGTCACTATTAGCTCGTAGATGGTTTTATTAAATTTGTAGTCTTGGAAATTCCCTTTCTTTCTAACATTGACTTTATTAGATCCGGACCTGTCTGTTATGCAACAATTTGGTTGAATATTATATGAATGTAAATAAAAAGAAAATGCGTGCTTGCGTTACTGCAACAGCTGATATTGACTGAAGGTAAATAAAATCGACTGAATCTAATTGAAGTTACAAGAATGTGTGTGGGCTATCAAATGGGTATAATTTAAAATTTCTTAGATTTTTTTTGTGGCGTAGGTATCAGGTTAAACTTATACTTTATTTTCAGCGGTATTCAAATCAAGAGCCATATTTTTATACTTTTATAGGCATTTTTAACATGTGAATAGGATATAAATAACGAGCTTTATCTTAAATACTAGGCTAGCTAACTGGAATTGTTATTTTAAACAAGGTAGAGACCTTGTTTAAAATAACAATTCCAGTTAGGGAAAACTTCGAGCTTTATATCTCTGAACATAAGTGGTCATGTTCTCCGCATTACGTAGAAAAGGGAACCAATGAAAATGAATATATTTTAAAAATCACATATTCGAGCTGTAACAGAAACCGCATATAAATTGACATGGAAAAACAGCTGTACCTTTAGCGTACGTGATAGCGATTAACTGTCCAATATTCATCCCAAACACATAAAATCTGTAACCGAAAGTCTCTAAAGTCCACTCAATGTTATCCGGATGTTTCCACAGATAACGTACACTGTATATTCATATGATTGCGCGGGAGAATAAATATTTTTAAATTTGGAACAATATGGCGGACAGCGGGTTACCATAAATCTAAAGATGCTCGTAATGCGTGAATACACGGGAGGAATTTTTTATGAAGGAGCCAATGTTTATGGGACATAGCAATATTTTTATTCAAAGATGGTACGGTGCTTGGAATAACTTAAGGTTATAGTATACCTACCTATTATTTATACTCGTACATAAAAGTAGATTTTATTTCGTATTTTTTATGATATAATATTTTCTTATGGTATTACTATTTATAACAAATATAATCGTTTAGCAATGGGCTATTTGAAAGGACTCCTAGCGGATAACAGTGCAAACGCATTACTGCATCATTAACCCAAACGACGGCATATAATGAAGCAATGAAAAGAAATTACCCATTGTATCAAAACCTCATTACTAAAATCTAGTAATGTTCCATGTCCTTACACAAATTAAATATATACCTAACTTTTATTATTTTGTACAATAAATTATTAATTTTATATGCATTATGCATGTCTTAAAAATATGGTACATACCATAGAAATCTAAATAACAAGGCACTAGAAGTCGTAAGCGCGCGTGACATTGTCGGCTCAGGTGGTTACCATGCCACAAGTCTTTTCGTCGCTTGTTCAGTTGTTCCTGACACGTGCGTGAGTAAACATGGTGTGTTGCAGCATTTCCCAGTGCGGAAATTCTTCCATAAATTGTAATTATACTAATAAAGGAATAACATTTCACCGGCAAATATTTTTGTTTATAGATATTGCCGTTTTTCATTAAAATTAAACAATATTTACAAGTAATACGAATGACACATTCAACCGTTCCTCTCATCACGTTTAGCTATACATTGCCTTTTACTATTGTCAACATCTGACAGGTCGGTTGTTATAACTGCCAGATGTTATCAAATGACAATTACAAGAAGCAATGTACTGCATTGTTAACGATAAAGAGTAAATAGTCGCAAGCTAGTGATGTGATGTGTTAAATTTTTTTTGCGTAATACGATGTTAAAATATAATTTATAATTATGTATGTAGTAGTTAACTAGGTTTTTATTTATTTCAATATAAGTCTTATGACGACTGATGGTATAATTGGATTATATTTTAATTTGAATTTAATTTAATTTTTATAACTGATATATGTATAACTTTTTTAACTAAGTACATCGATACAATCATTTTCGGACAATTTTACTGTCGATACAGAATCACATTAATTAAATATACAATAATGCCATAATGTAAAGGACATTCTTCGTTTAGGTTGACAAAACTATTTTATATTAAATAATATATTCTTTGTAGATTTCCACAATGTCCTGACATTAAGGACAAATGGATATCCGCGACTGAGAAAAAAAAAGTGTTAATTTAATCGGTGTACATGTACATAAAAAAAATACAAAAAAAACATACCGGCCGAATTGATAACCTCCTCCTTTTTTTGAAGTCGGTTAAAAACTTTAAATCTCTTTATAAACTACTTTCGTTGTGCTCTTGTTCTATCTCTTCACGCCGTACTCCAGCAACACTCTCTCTCTTACTCTAACTTTCTTATTGATTTTGAATTTTTTGTTGTATGTGTATTCGGGACAGACTACTAATATTATAAATGCGAAAGTTTGTGAGTCTCTGTTGTCTTTCCTATGTTATAGTGTAAAAGGGCTCGCAATACATTTCAGATCTTTAAATTTATACTTTCAGCGGGAAATGCTATCATGTGGATCGATTTTTGTTATGGCACAATAATTGTTATAACTCTTATAGTTTTGGTGGTCTGGCGCGGTTCTGCATCAGGTGTTCGAGATTTTCAAATTTATACTCTCAGTTTCTAAACCCCCTCCATTTTTTTTAAATATATAATGTACAGACACTGTTTTACTATTTGTATATTGTATAGATAAATAAATATTTAAGTACATAACATATTTTTATTTCTTATACCTATATCTACAGTCTGCCGGGGGCTCACGAGATGAGCCTACCACTGTATTAAAATCAACAACTATATATTTCTTATTTGTTAACTATCACTTAACTATCGATAACAAGGCTGATGATGTCTTACATCACTAAAGCGTTGAATGAACATTAATGAAATTTCAACCTTATTTCTATGCGTTGAGGTTCAAATTTATATCTATCAAAAATTAACGCCCTCTGTTGTCGAGTAGCCGAATTTTTTCGTATTTGAAGTTTCTAAGCAAAAGGAAACAAAACATCTCACGTACCTAGGGATGTTATACTAAAATAAACCGTAAAGTTGTGCGTTAGGGTACATATTAAAATGCGGAATTTATTAATTAAGTTAATTTTCATTAAAATGAAGCTGTCCAATAAAAGGCATAGTTTACTTGTGTGAACTGTCTAGTTATCGGTTTAAATGTGTGGGTTTTGGCGACAGTGGTTTTCATACTAATTATGACATTATAACACTTCTATTGCCTTGTTATTTAGATTTCTATGGTACATACCTACTTACTATTAAATTTGTATTAAATAAACCAAAAGATATCTATACTAATATTATAAAGAGGAAAGGTTTGTATGTATGTATGTATGTATGTATGTATGGTTTTCACGCATAAACTACTGGACCGATTTTGATGAAATTTGGCACAGACAATCTTTAGACCCTGAGAAAGAACATAGGCTACCTTTTATTGCGAAATATGTACCACGGGCGAAGCCGGGGCGGGCCGCTAGTTTCTGAATATTTTAACGAGTCGATGTCATTAGGACTAGTACAAGCTTTAGACCTTACTGTTCTATAAATCTCAGAATCAGAGTTTCTACTTTTACGAACATATTCCAGTAACTAAATTTAACTTGATGAACAAAAACGTAAAAGCATAAAAATCCATTAATCTGATAGGCAGACAATATTGCGACTCGGCCCATAAAAGCCCAATCATTTTTCCCTCGAAAAGCGGAAAAATAATTACGTAAGTGACAAGAATTAAAGGTAACAATAATTTAAGTAGTGTATTGACCCGGGCAGCAGCATTGTCGCAAATCGGAGCCCCGCCCGTGCCGCCTCGGGACGCTTTTTAATTTTCCGCTAGCCTTCAGATTTATATGTTTTCACTGCGCCCGTCAATTTTCACGATTTTTAATTTGAACGCTACGTTGATCCTGAAAAGGCAGTTTCAATTTTCATTTGACCTTTTTGTGACGTTTAAGCGCGGTTAAAATTATCATGATGGGCAATAAATATAACGTAGCAACTATAATAGGTACCTATACTACGTAATGTCGATTGAAATTGAAATATGAAATTTTGCACATGTTATGTACATACTGTTAATTATTATGTATTTCAGGTGAATAATAACTAAAATAAATGTTAGCACTACTTCCTAAACATCTGTCATTGTTTACTTACGGGACTATCACAATTCCTTCTAGTTTAAGTATTCGAATTGATTGTTTACTTGTAACATGTCCAATTTTTTAATTTAAAGTCCGATTAACTACGTATTTTATTAATACAATGTAGAACTTTAAACAGACGAGAGAGTTGACACAGTACAAAGCGCTTTCAAGCAAAGCACACCAGTGTACAGTAAATAGTTACACTATTATATAAGAGTTGAACAATTCTGCCCCGATTTCAGAGCGAGGTTGAGCGGGATTAAACAGTTAATAGTCTTTTCGATCCAGTCGAGATTAACCTACACTAGATAGGTGGGTAATTGAGTCTATTTCCTTTCTACCCGACCTCTAAATTGTAGAGGTTCGATTCGCTTGTCTACCCTTTTACCCTCCGTATTTATGTTCGTTACGTTATTCTTGTGATAAACCTTCAGAGACTGGATTTGTTACTACTAGGATGTTTTTACGTTTATAGGCTTTTTACTTGCAGTTTTAGTGTTTGGAATTTAAATTTAAATAGGATTATGAGTAATTGAAGGAATTGAATACATTTAAGTTTATGTAATTTAATGTTGGTGATTTCTGGAAAATATTTAATTCAAAACATTTGATGGAAAAATTCATAAACTTCTTTACAGCACAACTAACTAACAAAGACTTTCAGTTATAATTACATATGTACATTTAATAACAATAACGAAAAATAAAGAAAACAGATCAATACCAAAACAAATCTGTGTTTTACCATATATTTCGTGAAGCCATAAGTTTAAAATTCACTGTCATTCCATTCGGATGGTGCACATGTGAAAATTAAACTAGACAAGAGTGCAATAATATAGAGAATCGGACACAATACCGTTGTATGTGCGAGTTTCTTGAGTTCACAAGGCTCTAGGGGAGATTCCGGAAAATTGCAAACATAAAGTTTCTAATCGACGGATCTTTTATTCCCTAGCTTTGGAGATACAGCCCATTAGCTTTGTAATGGGGGGATGTTCAAAATTTATTTTATCATCTCTTGGCACGTGACGTTCCAGTTTAAGTAGTTTTAAAACAAAACAGACGTTTCAGGCAGCCGTAAATCATCAGAATTTTATCGGATTTTTCTTTCGGTTTAGTTTCTTTTATTTTTCTTTTTTTTGTGTACATGATTGTCGGTGTCGAATCGAGTTATTATGAAACGAATCTTTATTTTTAATAGACTTTATTTTTTAATTTTATATAGAATTTAAATTTAAAAGTATTCCTACATTTTTCAAACAACTCATTTGAGTATCGAGGTAAACAAATTTGTGCTATGGGAATGAAATATACAAAAATCTAGACTAACCTTTCATGGATGGTCGTTACTGAGTCTATTATAACATGAGCTTTAATTTTATTATTTACCAACATTAAAATCGAATATGAAAAGAAATTCTAGAAATAGCTCCGTATTATATTAATCCAAAGTTGAGGTTCTTGTAAAATTGGTTTATATAGGCACTAGGTAGAGAAAAGAAAAGAGTAGATATCGAGAAAAGCAACCTTATTTATATAATCTATGTAGAAAGATTTCGGCGTCAGAGTAAACATTTGCTTAAATTTATATGTCTCTCTCGGCGGGGGCTAGACTATTATATTGGCTAGGCTATTTATAAAAGGCATTAGAACCACATGTCCAGCAAGAATTAACGTTAGTCTCATTAAAACCAGGCTATTTAGATTGCTCATTGTTGCTTTAGTAATATTCATTTTTTATTTTCCTTTCGCACTTTGCACTTTATGGTCTTAATTATGCAAGAATTATGTTAATGTAGACCTTTTGTATGTTATTTTTTTTGTTTTAAGCCTACTACATAGTTGCTATGCCTTATCTTTAGATACCGATTTGCTATTTCTGGTTAAGTGAATATTATGCTAAAGGTTTTCCATATAATATTTTATTAGACCACACTTTACAATAATACTCAAAGTTTAAGCGACGAGTTTAATTTGTCAACTTATAAATTCACTGTACAATGAAATAAAACAAATAAACCAGCCTTGTCCGTAGTGTTGTGTGAAATGAAAGCGACTACAGAAGTTGCGAAGTTGCGCCATAAATCAACCTATGTCCTAACAAAAGAATGAATGGTCCCAACGTCGCAAAAAGAGCCTTATGCACAATGCAAAAGGGCTACACAGTTGAAGACACAAGTTTGTAATAAAGCAGCCCAGGGGAAAGTGTAGTCAAGGAACAAAGATAAGTCGGGATTGTCGTCGAGCTCGTCTGCGAGGAAATTACAACTAGCACAATACAAAGAGGCTTCAACCTCTCCTGCTTTTCTGTTAAAAAGTTGCAATTGTCTATGATGCGGAATGGAGGAGGTTCATTCAGAAAATTAAAAAATAAAAAGCATCTTATTGTGATCTCGAACGTCTCGATTTCCGACATGTCCATTCATTCTATTTTCAAAAGCGGTAGTTTCAAATGCGCAAATTTTCATGGGCTTAACTTTTTCTTTTTGAAGCAATTACTCAACCATATTAAATTGTTTCCTTGAGAGATAAATGTTGCCACTTTTATGCCTTCTCCATATTGGACAAAGTCTATGTTCGAAGTTAATTTTCTTCCTTTAAACACAGGTCTTCTTGCTATGTCTTTTGAATTATGGTTCGCGAAACTTTTAATAGCACAGTTGTTTAATAGAGACAAAACTTGGTTATATTTATTGATACCATTGATTTGTTTTTTTTGTTCATTTAGACGAAACATAGTAAATACTAAATACATTATATACGATTACTCTACATTGAAAGCTTTAAACATTTATGTAACTAATTAAAGAACCGATAAGATTCATTAATTATGTAAAAAATCCTTAGTTAATTTAATATGAACATAATTATTGATACGTGACCTTTCACTCGTTTACCTACCTGATGCTAGGTAAAATTGCAAAGACATAATTGCACTATCCACGCGATAATAAATTTTAGCTCCTACGCTATTAAGGGTAAATTGCTTTGTTTAATGCTTATTGCATTTTAGAAAGACCGAACCCCAGGGCAGACGAAATATGAGGATTAAATTCCTGTACTGCACTTAACAAGACTAATTTATGCACGGTGCCTGAGTTGCCTCCGACGGAGTATACTCCACTTAACTAAACTAATTGAGAGGTAATGGTTGAAATTTCACAGCAATATGTTTTGTTTGTCTGATGGGTATATATCAGTGGTTTAATTGCAACTTGATAATACTTAGGGGCTAGTACAGTTAGACTTTATGGTACTAGATAATCAATTAATATTAGATAATCAATTTGTTCGCATGTTCATATGTATAACACATAGTTAGGTAACGTTGTTACGATGGAATTTTCACATTTTCATCAATTAGATTAATAATAGACAATTATGTTATTTTTTTAAATGGTGTTATTGCATTCATAATTATTTTCAATTTATTAATATGTAGTAAACCAAGTAATGAAGAACAGCAGTAATGGACCTAAAAATTTGAGAAACACGCCCAAGAAAAGCGTCGAGACTTTCAAGAAAATGACATCATCTGTTATGTTAATAACGTAGACACAAAATATCAACGTCCCAGCCTGTATTTGCTTGGACGAATTACACTAGAGGCCTACGACGATGTGGCGTGAAATTGCCTTGAGAAATCTGCGCACCTCGTGCTTATCGAATATTCGTTTAAGATTGTTTAAGATTCAAAACGTAGCACCATTTGTATTAGCAGATATCTCGTTAATCATTAATGAAATAAATTTTGGGAGTAATGATAAAAAGGTAAACAGACATTAAACAGTTCTATGGAAGGAGATAATTGTAAAGCTAATTAAAATTATTTTATAAGTATTTTATTTTATAAAGTTGTTTATTAATGTTTCAAGACAAATAAATAATTATAAAATCATAAATAGGAGAAATTCTACAATAGATACATTAGTATAGATTACGAACGAAGCCGGTTACCCGTTACAAAGCATATGATAAGTTCGCTTCAAAATATTTTTTTTAAACTAAAGTGAAGGCAAAAGGCTATTACTCAAACAAAACCACGACCTGACGATGTCTTCCATATTCTGTAATCTGAAAATGTAAGTGGAGCTATATGATCTCCGCCCTCCGCTATCTGGGGATGAATAAATCTACAATATAAAGCTACTTTAACATGATAAATTGCTATGCTTTATATTTTTCATTAAAACGACAGCGACTTTTTACTATATCGCATTTTTGGGCTTATTTTCATGATTATTACAGCAATCATTATTGCTGCATAGCTGTGTTCATAACCATTCTTAAATTGTAAGTACATTAAATAAACTAATTTGTAATTTAAGTTCTTGAAGCTGATATAGTTATGAAAAATTCTATTTTTGAAAAAAAAATTACCTACATTATGTCATGTCACTTGTAGCTATTTGATACGCATAAAATTATCTACAGTAATCCAAAATTAATAATGCACATACAGATCTTCGCATAATGTCGTATTTCCGTATACACCCGAATCATTGAATCGTAAGAGCCCTAAACAATGCACTTGCAGTTTACACCCTGTTCAAAAGAAATAGAAGTCAATTTGCGGTCATATACAATCAAAAACAATTCGGGCGGTAGGTGACGCTAGCCTGTCAGTATAAAATCCGTCAGTCGTCTTTATATATTGGTGGTGACTGCACGTGTTCTCTCTGAGTTGAATTATATAGAGCTGCTATTACATACCTTTCTTGGTTTTGTTTTTAAAGGTGAATTTTTCGATGAAATGATTATTTACACAGGTGATAGCAGTAGGGAAATTGAAAATGAAGAAGAGCATAATGGAAGTTCCGATGTATCTACAATGTCAGAAATAAAGAAAATCCCTTATTCTGATTATTTTATTTTAATTTTTTTGTAATTTTCATAATATTGTGGAATGATCAGTACTGTAAATACTTTTGAACTGAGATTTTAATGATTAGATTTCTACAATATATAAACCTGTGTTTGAAAACCATATTTTATACAATATAAACCTTGTGTTATTTTAACCGTATTTTCTTCCATTACACCATTCTTCTATACACTTTAAAAGTACTACAAAATTTTCCAATTAGATAGAATATCAAAGTGTTAAATTAAATTAAAGTGTAGTGTAAATTTCATATATTTATAAGTAAAATGGAAGTACATTATTTTGTAAAATGGAGCTACATCTGCCAACAAACTGTTTTACAGTTTGGCAGAGTACTATGTTATTATGTATACGTGTCTTTTGTTCTGAAATGAAAAATAAATAAATAAATAAATTATATCAATCCAACAAAGATATATTTGCAATCACGGGTTTATCCTCGCTATTTACATACAAGATATTATCGAAATAAAATCGTTACTTACAAATCAATATTAATCTCTTTTAGCACAAAACACATAATTTTACTAAATTATGCATGAAGAAAATGCATTTAACCACTCTATATATACATATCGTCTTCGGAAGCTCCGGGAATATGACAGTTGCCGAACAGTGACGAAGATTTCTATGCGCATTATTACTTTTGTAGTACTGTACTTAGTTGTTTAATAACCTAAATTAGGATTTTATAAAAATTTACTTTAGAACAACTAGAAATGTTGTCAGTAATTATTCGTGAATACTTACATCTTTTATTTGATCTTCACAAAAAAATAACCAGGCATATGTATCCAGTTTTTATCCACCGTCTTACACATAAAGTTGCACTTTCTCGTAACACAATACAATAAAATTAATTTCTGATTCGGAAACAAAAGTAAAGCGGAGCATCGTATTACAATTGAAATAACACTAAACTGGAAGCCACTAAGGCAACCGCGTTAAGATATTTACTTTGTTACGGGAACAAGATTCCGTTCCCGTTGTTTGCTCGGATGAATTTTCATTTATTTGCGTAGACTGTCTTCGTATTTCCTTTCGTATTATTTGATGATACCTACTGCCATTTCGCTGAATTATTGTGGATATTTTCGTTTTGCTAAAGTGTCGTTTTTATTGGCGCGCTGTTTATGGTTATTTGATGTAGTGATTTATGAAGATAGTACGCTTTATTGGTGATTGTATGGATATATCGATTCAACAATGTGAATAGATAAAGATTAGTAGTATGGTATTGTAAATACATTGCAAAAGCAAATAAGGAAATTATTTGAAGCAGGAAAATTCTATACCAAAGCGTCATAGGTTGCTGTAACCATTTTGATTTTTTTTTGTTTAAATTAACAATATGTATAACTATAATAAGTCGTTTATAAACTGTTTGGATAAAATTATTTACCTATAGAATAAATACACGTTATTTAGCAAGTTTGTATATTTAAATAAGCTAACTTTATATGAATTAGAACACGTGAATTTAATGCCACCTAATCAACAAGAGTAAAGCTTCACCAATCCAATATTGACTAACATTATGTAACGAAGACGTATTTATTTATGAAATAATGCGCGAATATTTCGACACAGTGTATTTACTGTGTTCTTGTCGAGATTAAATTCAGCTTTGGTTCGAGCGCCTGTATGCTTTCGATAACAGAAATGAATGTTGTGTTTTCGTTCTAAATTCATATACAATTCAATATTGTTTTACGACGTGTTAATTTCTGTAATATAATTTGTATTCATGTTTTGTTGTAGATCTTTGCGTGTTTATGAAATAGAAATATCAAAAAAGTACGTATCAGTTTTCATTATTATATTAAGTTGATGATCTTGTTGAAGGATGAAGGATTTCTTTGATGATAAAAAACTATGATGATGAGTATTGAAGAGTTTAAAGAATGTTTGTTTTTGTGCATATGTCGTGGCCATATCGTAGATTTGCTCATTTCATGATATGATCGATCATTTCACGAAATGGTCGCATTTCATGAAATGGCCAACATAGTTTGATCAGATCGTTAAATCGTCAACGTTTCACGATTTGGTCATCCACATTTGGCCAGATCGTATAAAATATAAAGAGTCCATAAAATATTAAAAAAATTCAGAATATTCTAAAAACTTGTTTAATGTCATTTAAGTTAGTGCCGCGGCAGCGGCCGGCGAATGCCAGAAGCGAATCGTTTTTGCAATAGAAAACAGTTAGGTTAGGTTAGGTTAGACTTTGATAAACAACGCACGAGCCGAGCGAGCAAAGCGAGCGTGCCGCGGCAGCGGCCGGCGAGTGCCAGAAGCGGATCGCTTTTTAAAAAACAAACAATTATAATAATATAGTAGGATATATAAATATATATCCTAAAAGAAAAAATGCGTCTTAAATTATTTTATTTAAGACGCATTTTTTCTTCAATACATATAAGATATATCCACATTTTCCATAGTACTCGAACCTCTTCGTCGTAAATTCTTTGCTATGACTTTCTTCATATTGTTATTAAACGAATTATGAAGTTTTTAACTGCGAATAAATAAATTTTCGCCAGTGGCCGCCATCTTATCACATAAACACAGAGCTTGCAGCGCCTCTACCAATGATTAATGTAACTATTTTACGATATGATCAAATAGTTTTGATCATTTCATGAAAAAACCGCGCGTTTAGTTGGCCATATCGTGAAACGATTTCTTATCATTGATCTGCTCAAGCCACATCATGATGTGGCCAAACTTAATTGGCCATTTCACGAAATGCGACCATTTCGTGAAATGGCCAATCATTTCATGAAATGAGCAAATGTACGATATGGCCACGACACATACATTTAAGTTCAAATATTTGATAACGACAACATTATGGTAACTTTATTGATATAATTGTTGTCAATGTTATTGGGTTTTAATTAACGTGATAGAAGTGGTAATAAGCGATAATAATAACTTTACATTAATAATATTTATAATATAAATAACAACTGAAATGAGTATCAAACAGTTTCGATTAAACATCATCAGCTAATTAAATATTCGTAAAAATAACGTGAAATCATATATTTTTTTAATGGTTCTCGTAATTTTGAAATTGCTTTTTATTCTTACTTACTTACTCAGGTACCTACTTAATTTTCTATGAAATTAATAGACTTCAGTACCTAAATTTCGTTCTTATAAATCAAAGATAAGAATTTGAGGTATTTTGTAAGAGCTGGCAAAAAAGGTGGTGGTTTGCCTCATGGAAAGAAATAACCACCATCTGTAGAGGTGAGTTCAATAGGAGTTTTTTTCTATTTTTAAAGGAAAATAGATACAGGATGATGACGGGATTAAAGGAAAGGACTAGGAGGGTGTAAAAAAGGATACAAGAAGTTATTGAAAAGACATACTTTAAATAGGTACTAGAGAGTAAGCGTAGTCTAGTCCAACTAATTATTTTGGGCTGTGTTTTAGATTTTGAAGTTAATCTTCTTTAGAAAAATTTCAAGGTCGCGTTATGACAATACCGTCAAATCATGGAGTACCTAAGGCGACGATTTTGATATCTTTGAATCTTGCCAAAGAAGTTTCACTTCTGACACGTGTGCTCGGCACACACGCTTTTTTTGTATTATAAATATAACATGATACATGCTGTAATATACAAGGTGAATAGAATAAAAATCCTTAGTCTATTGTTTGGTCGAACCACTCTACAGCTATCTGAACCACAGTCACTTGAATGTTTCAGTCGATCTTTTTCAGTGGTATTTTCAGCCATGCTTATAGCCATGATTACTTTCTATATGGATATATGATTTTAAAATCATAGATTTTTTGTTATCACGTTGACAAATTGATTTGATTTTAAACTAAAGGTATAACTATCTAAAGGAAAAGCTTTTTAAATTATTCATTATGTAGGAAATGTAAGTATGTATATATTTCTGCATGCCACCTTAAATTGCCAATGTATAATGTATTTAATATTTAGGTATTGCCGCATTTAATCTCCAAAAAAATATTTTATGGAGATGTTATTTTATTGTACCATCTAATTAAACTGTACAATGGTAACACTTACTAAAGGTAATGTAGGTACACAATAGGTACTGCGTTATATTTATCTATGACACGCTTGTATGATTGTATCACATCGTGCGAGGCCGTACTAGAACCTCCAATAAAGACACGCAGTGCTCGATAATGCAGCGTATGAATATGAAACTCGATCTTGCACAATATGTTTCTAGTATTTTCTTTTCACCGATATCTGAATGCGGGAAGCCATAGATCTATGCATCGAGTAGATATTGGACAAAGCCATTGGCTGACAACTGCTCCCATTTACCCATTGTTGGGGATATTGCAACAATGGCCCGCTCCCGAGCTGTGACCTATTTGTGTCCATGTTGAAAAATATGAAAAGTTATCCGAGTGAAAGTTTTTTTGTTTAAACTGTTGATGTTGCGGGGAACGTAAATTATGATGCCTTCATGTGTGTTATTGATGAAAGTCGAGCTCCTGGTGACAATGACGAGTGCAGAATGGTGGACATTTTCATTTAGTTTAGTTGTACGACTATTGTTTATAACCTAGTTTCATTTGGTTCCTCTTGAATGGATCTTGAACAAGAGCGGATGGAGAGAATGCGGCATTTCCAGCTGCCTGCATGTGCACATTTATTTTTCTTTTCACAAAAATGGAACGAGATATGAATATGATACTTCAATATCAAATGTTAAACATGAAGATTAGCTGGGATTTTATTTTATTACACATTTATATTTATATTAAACCACGTCTTATAAAATTAAAAATAGGCTGCCTAATTACACTGGTACGTAATAAATACTATGTATGTAGATTTGAGGTATAATATTCTTTTACAATAAAACACTGTTCGTATAGACGTACTACTAGGTATATTGTATAGCTTGTAATCCTGATGTTCCGCCGCAGCTTTGTGGATGGACGCACACAGTATTCATGTACTGTACCTAGATCAATCAGTTAAAATTTTCAGATGAAAATCCTGAATTTTATAGACATTTTCACTTGTATAAAAACCTGTTAATAATAAAATAAAACAATGATTCATTTATGATTTAAACGTTATGTTCCTCATTCATAAATGTACAGTAATTATTAAGAAATATCTGGTTAATTGGTCCACTAATTTGACAGCTATTTCAAGCACAAATGAATACTTTTGTGTCAATAGGGAAGCTCTTGACCACGATCCTTGCTGGCAAGATAAAAAGGCCAAAGATGGAGCACACTTCTTTAGAAGGTACCTTTAAAGTTATTTCAAACTCAAAGCGACATATTTATTTTAACTACTACAAAGAATACAAAAGAAACGTTCTTAAGATTAATAGCTGACAAAGGTAAAGAATAAAACACCCACGAAAAACCTAACAAGAAACATTCACAAGCTTATATAAATAAATTACACACACCGTCTAAAATACCAAAGAGTATTCACCCCGAGAAAAGAAATCTAACTGACCGTAAAGACGAAGCTTACTTCGCCGTAAAATTTCCGTGCAAGGAATAAAAATTCTACCTCACTTCTGATGCACATTACGCTGACAGGCAAAGTATACACGAGGATTGAAGCCACTGGATCCACGCTTCAATATTAAACCAAGTAAACTCGAAAACAAACTTCTCTATTACGACGGTACTCGAACTAAACTTACACCTTGAATAAACACAGGCGTCTAACTCTTGTCTAGAGTGTTTGAAAACTGCACAAACACACCGTTTTATCTCTGAATATGGCCCGGTAAGTAATTAGTTTCGAAGTCTTTTAATATTGCAACGTTTGGACGTATCTCACTACGGACAGTTATTGAAGGTAAAGTTTCCTTGCGTCAAGCAGGTTGTCTACCGAGTAGATGGAGTCCTTCGTCTTAACTATTTTAAATTTTAAGTTTAGATCGACAAGAATTAATGGTTAAAACACAATAATGTAAAACTTTGAACAATCATCTATATTTTCGCTGTAAGTAAAAACTACGCTGACAAAACACCACAAAAGCCGAAAAATTAAGACAAGGCACTTACACTCGATGTCCGTGGTTACTCCTTTTGTTATTTATTTATTTATTTTATTTGGAGAACACACAGGTACAATTACAAACATAATAATATAGCATTATTGTAACATTCGGTTATTAAATCTAAATTGCACCCTCAACGTCTCACTGTGTACATATTAAATACATAAAATAACAAAACAAATCAGAACAGACTACAGCAAACAGTTATCTTGACATCTCCTGCTATTAATTAATTAAACAACTTCTTTAAATTATTCTTAAAACTAATTTGAGAGCATGAAAACATATCAGTGTCATTAAGTAGAGAATTATGCAAATTACACATTCTATGGAGTGGCGCTCGTTGACCGGCATTAGTTCTTGTGTGCCCTACGTGAAAAAGATTTTTGGAACGACAAGGTCTTGTTGGGGCCCGAAAGTACAATGACTCGAGTAGATATGGAGAATCGATTTCCTTATAGATTTCCTTATAGATACCTATACTAATCATGAAATCCGTTTTCATATAAATACAGTACCTAGATACAATTTTCAAATGTAAAACTGAGACGAATATTATATTCCAGCTTGCACAAAACAAAATAGAGATGCTCTATGTGTATAAGAAAATAGCTGTTGCTTATTATACACTGACCTCTGTTTTGCAAGCACATTTAGATGCACCCTAGCCATAAAGATAGGCTGTAGACAGTCTCGCCAACGTTGTTTAGTTAATGAATATTCAAAACGTTTTTGGTGTTTATCCGACTGTTCTTTTCCTACTACTAGCACCTTTAAGTGCGGATGCAATGAGTGTTTAAACGTTTACATTATTTTTTACTTTTTCTGTTAAAATTTTTAAGTTAAGCTTTAACATGCTTAAAATTATGTCATACAATAAAGACTTATTTGATATTATAATGTGGATAATCATATCATTAAATAGTGCTGCCAAAATTTCAAAATAGGAGGAAGGAACTACCCACGTTTATTTAAAAACCTTCCCATTTATCACACTGTTTTCGATAGAAATATGGGATAGAATATATTATACATAGTAGGTATCTCTAAGCATCACTTATATACTAGGTAGATTAAAGGAAGGGCATTTTCTATGTCTTCATCTTCGCTTATAAATTTTCCACTCATGACCGTTACTCGCTCCGATAACAGCCTTCCTCCAAAAATTGTAATAAAACCAAATTCCACTGTTTATCCAACAAAAATTGGGCAATAAACTGGATTTATCGTCCCTAAACCCCAATCACAATTTCGGCAGAGATACCCAACATAATATTTCACTCGGCCGCGTCTATCCTTATATTTTTTAAATATTGCGGTTAAAAGGATTGCTATAAATCGTAAAAACGTGTCAGCGATGTCGGTACTGTTGTAGCATTTTACCGGTATTTTATGAGTATTGTTCGATTGTAAGTCGGGTCTGGATTGCACGCGAACTGAATATCTTGTGTTTTTGGATTTCGGGATAAACATTTTAGTGTACAGCCAGAAGCTGTAGTAATATTAAAATATATTTTAGTTATCGATATCTAGGGGCTGATTCTTCCATCCATGGTGAAAACTTTTTCGTTGAATATATGTGTGTGTGAAAAAATATATGTTTTAATACTTTATTGGACGATTGGACGGCTAAGTTTTCACCATGGATTGAAAAAAAGGCCTCATAAGTATATTCTGAATATTAATATATGCGGCTTAATAAAGATAAACATAATATGTTGACCAGTTTAGGATGAATTCTTATATATGTGCCTATCTATTTGTGGATTTATGGAGACTTAAAAAGGGTTACCTACCGTTAAAAGTTGGCATTTTCAAAGACTGTGAGTCTTTGAAAATGCCAACTTTTATAACAAACCTTAGTATATTTTTTTAGTAAATGATTAAATATTCCATAAAAGTAAACTAAAAGTCAAAGTAAATTAAAATAGAAATGTTACACGAGGGATTTTTCTAAGAAATTTGTTATTCCGTTCAAAAATCAAAATATCTCACAGAAATTGAAATGGATTTGTCATAAAAATATGAACGGAAAACATTTTAGTATAAGTCTCAAAGGATTACGTAAGTGGCAGACAAAGGCAATCTTTTAAGAATAAAAGTCGGTCAAAATTGCCGTGTCTTGGCGGCATTAGCGTGCTATTTCTGCCGCCATTTTTCACAAAACACCCGTCACTCGCTCGCATGAGGAATAGGCTATTCCGGAGAGATATTTTCTCATACGCCACTTTCGATAGAACATTCTAGTTATAGAATCGCGTGACGTTCTGCCAATACGAATCAAAATTCTTGTTTTGGTACTAGGTACTGTGATATTCCTGTATGAAAACTTAGGATTAGGTTTTGTGGTACCTATAACTGAAAGTAATAACGCTTAGTGTATGTGGTATTTTCCTAGAATATGGTGTAGGGTAATGTAAAATTTGCAAAGGGTTTATTCTTGAAGGCGTAAATGAAATAAGCGAGCTTTTTTGAGGTTCATTTTATTGACTTGGTAAATCGGTGAATTAAACTGTGAACTCTTCATTATCCCAAATAAGAAATTAATTAAATTACATTTGAAATTATTATTTATATACGGTATTGATATATACAGATATCTGATTTACGTATATGAATAATAATTCTGGTCATTACATAATATTAAAAACCAAATTACACACAATATTCAAACTGTGAAATTATTAAAATAAAAAATTAATTACAAACTGGAGAGCAGAAGCGTTTATGCGTAAACCTTCTATTCCGCGTGGCGACCGCATAAGAGCACTTCGGTAAACGTCAAATAAACTTTGTACATTCTCATCTATAACATGGTGTCAAAGAGTATGATTTGAGCAGATATGTTGCTCTAATTCTAATAATTATGATTTAACATATATCTGAGTCGAATACATATATTTCTATTTTGATTCTCTACAACGACAATATACGAAAACGTACATTTTTTGTATCTATACTCATATGTTTACATTAGTTTTTTTTGTTCTAAGGCGCTGATCTCAGGGATTTCCGTAATGATATTTATATACGATCGCTTCGAGACAGTACTCGTACAACTACCAACTGTCAAGTGAGATCCCTTGCGCTGTTTCGTAAATACTGGTGAGCACACATTCGCACTAGATCATGAATATTTCTCAGTGTCTAGTCTATTTATATTAAATCGATAGTCTTTTGCAATGCACTCGTCACCAGGTTAATAATTAAACGCGAAACGGCTAATCCCCGACGTAAGCATGGAGCGTAAAGCACTTCTAAACAAGTGTGTATTTGCAAAAGAAATAAGCTTTATATGTTCGAGTTCACTTAGAAATCTTGAGCATTTACATTTCTGATAAGCCTTTTCACGTGTAATAATTTGGCGTCTTTTGTATGACAGATCAGTAGGATGAGCGAGCTATTCTTATTCTTCGCAATAGAGAAAAATACTTAGTTACTCATCAAAAAAATATCGGAATGATATGGTATAATAATGCGCTACAACTGGGAAATGAAGATGCATTTATTAACAACATGTATACAGCATTAATTAAAATAATCCAAAACAATACCTACTCGACATGCACAATATTCGATTATGATTCAACAAATACTCGTGATCACGAAAATTCATTAGATTTTTTCAATAAATCAATCAACGTCACATAACATCAAATCGCCTAAATAAATTGGGTCATTGAGTCTAAAAATCAATTATTTCTTCCTATGTCAGTGGTACCACTTTGTCACGGGAAGAGGCACCAATGATTGATGGGGTACGATGACTTTATTTTATTTTACCCTATAACTCGATCCGATTTCATCAGCACTCTGAGTTGATTGGTTGTTAAAATGCCAAATGTCAACTGTAATACCGGCTTTATGTGTGGTATCATAAATATAATATCTAATGTATTATTAGACTGTTATAAATGTTTGGTAG
This sequence comes from Colias nastes, assembly GCA_907164665.1. Lineage (NCBI taxonomy): Eukaryota > Metazoa > Arthropoda > Insecta > Lepidoptera > Pieridae > Colias > Colias nastes. Next base: position 28,951 of record CAJQZM010023528.1, on the reverse strand, counting down.
TCTCGTTTGTTACCTTATCCTCTGTACAATTCTAATTGTTTAAGCAGTTAATTATACTTATGCAAAATGTACTAGAATATAAATTTAATTTCAAAATAATAGTCTTGCTAATTAATTCTTAATACGTTAAGCTCTAGCACTTGGAAAAGTGCAACTATAGTTCTGAACGAAAATATAGTTGAAAAGAGAAAAATATTTCGCAATCCAAGACTGCTCGTGCTGGTTAGTTAAAATAGCAGCAATTAGCGGAGTTATTGCCTCAACGCAGACTCAGCGTTTGTTTTTAAATTTCTAGCACATTTGTTACAAGTGCAGACAATTTAAAGGCACATTCAGGTAATGTAAGGTTACGTTAGATGTTTTCCTTGTTTTCTCGTTAGAGTTCAGTGTATCGAATTTAGTAAAGGAATTGTTTTGGTATAATGTGTATGTGTTACACCATTTTTTCTGTGTTGGACCATATTTTATATATAATAATAAAGCAGCACAACGATCTTTTTCTCATTTATGATTTTAAATATGTATCGAAATTACTTCAGTTCTTTGCAATGTAAAAAGCGTGATTAAGCAATCTATTATTTTCTGTTTATGGCCTTTCCGAAACTTAATGTTTTATTTTATAAAATTTCTAAATCACCCTATTTCTATCTTCTACTAATTTCTAATATTAGGGAGTACCTATTTAGTTAATAGTTCTATGGATTGATACCCTAATAATAAACAAACAAACAGAATGAATAAAAGTTATTAATAATTGGATTTGCAAATTATGTTTATACTTACATAGAATATTATTTTTCGTCATCATGAATGGTCAATCTGTAAAATTTAATATAAAACGCAACGCTTCGAGCTATTGAGAACTTGAGTTCAAACCAAAAGCATGTCTTCGAGAAGTTTCAAATGGTGTTTAGGCGAATTTGAAGCATTCCTTAACTTTAAAACTCCGACGCGAGTTTTGTTCAGATTATTTTGGAGTTATAACGCATTTCATTAAAGAAACGAATCTTCAATGGCGGCCAAAGCTGACTCTGACATAAGGTAAAGTCAGCAAAAAGAAAATAAAAATAACGTAAATGGATAATTATTTTATTAATTATTTCAAATTGTTTGTTGACAAACTTTTTTGTAATGGTATTTGTGTATTTATATGAATTAACATATTTACGTATACATAATGCAACAAAATCCCCATTATACTTGTAATGAGCCCATAAAACTGAACAACTTTTCCCAAGGAACGTATTTTGTCAAATTCCAATAAAACATTATTTACTATCACAAATACATAATTGTCATTGTAAATTTATGATAAAAACTATTATAGGGAAAATCAAATACATTTTAGTGATTTTACTTTTCCCTATATTTTTTGCATGCCGTACGGCCGTGAGTAAGCGAGAGGGAATGATAAGCGCCGCCATTGAAGATTCGTTTCTTTAATGAAATGCGTTATAACTATTTATTAATAATTATTTTCAATATTATTATTTTGGAGAGAAATAAGAAGATTGCAATCAGCTATAGGCTAAGTAACCATTTTTTTTCACAGATTAAGTTTTATAAATTAACGTAATAAAATATTATTATCAACAAAAACATTCTACTTTCTTGTCTAAATATAAAATAAAAGAAGTAAACTCCGTTGTCTTCATCAAGATAAAGGAAACACTAGAGCACTCAGCCGCAAAACTACTTAAGGCAATTACAAAGTTTATCCATTTAATTCTCAGCCTTGTTTTTCTAACAGTCATAATTAACGTACACTTCTTATAATAAATAAGGGTCACTTTTCTTTGCGACATTTTGCGTTTTCATTGCAATCTAATTTGAAGTGATACACACCGTCCCCACCGCAATTGCGTTAGTGTAGGCTGCCATAAATTTGGCAATTACTTCATGGCAAAATATAGGAGCGCTAAAATGGTGCTGAAACGTTTATTCTGGTAAACGAATATTGCATTCTTTATTCATCGTTGCTAATAAGTGCAAACTTTTCTTAGAAATAGTATTAATATTTGATCTATGAATTACTTTCCTTCAAGATATTCATAGAGAATGCGGACAGCGGATCGTAGTAGCTTAAAAGCTTAGCTATTTAACTAGTTGGCTGCGACTCATAAACAAGCCTGTAGCTTTAATACATTAACATTAACAATTATTATGATTGTATTGCATGAAAAAGAAAAGGTATTATTTCACTTGACAAATACGAAAATTAAATCAATGAGGATTATGAATTATAGTACCTATGACAGATTAGTAAAAAAAAAAAAAAACGTGGCACTCGAGGACTGCCACGGTAAAGCATAGCATGTATTCAAAAATAAGAATACGGTTGGAGTTAGGTTTTTTCGTTACGGAATTTTACATTCGGTCGCCGCGCTCAAAGTCTGAGATAAAAGCTATGCAATAGCTAAAAAAATGTAGTATTATAACTAACCACAAATATTTACAAAGCAACAAAATTTAATAACGAAATATCACAGATGTGAAAACATTGAGAGTGTTAGGTACTGAATATTTTTTTAGGATATCATAAAGAAAAGCAGCATTTTACGTAGTCATATTAAGGAGTAAGAAATGCCGCTGGCGTCGTCAAGGCGGCCACAGTGCCAGACGTTCCTTATGGAGGTTACAGAACAATATTTTGGCACTAAACAAAACATGCTTTAGTATTTTAAAACCAAAACATTACTCTTTGCATTATTTATGAAAATAATACGTTTTCATCGCATTAGGGCTTTTAGTTTCGGTTTGTTTATTGACCTTTTTATACGAAGCAGGCTTTTTAAATACTATTTTTACCTTCCAATATTGTGTCTAAAAATTAAGTAAGTGCAAACGTAAGTGCAATCAATAAGCCACGGGTTCAAGACTATTGCAACAGGAGCAATAATTAACTAATTTTCAATTTAACAATTTATTAATCCAGTCTATATTTTGGTGCAGAAGGAAAACATCGTGAGGACACCAGCATGCCCAAGAATCAAAAGTTCAACGACATGTGACATCTGCCAAACCGCACTTGGCCAGCGTGGAGAATTATATTATACTCATAGTAGAAGGCACGCGGGCTAATTAAAATTGTTTTCAAATTTCATGTAATATCATTCCTTAATAGATGTACAAAAAAAAAACAATTCAATTTAAGTAATACGAGTAAATATAGGAGAAAATGTATTTGAATTATTGATATTACATCGCCAAAAAGTTGTTATTTGACTGTATTTTTTAGCAATATAAAATTAAAAATTTCATAAAAATGGGAAAATAAAGAAGGCAATTATTAAAATTCACTAAGCTTCACGACGCAGGAGCTTTCCTTCTTCGGTTCGGATGTTTTATCGGCCTAATAAAATAATATCGGGACATAAATCATACGGTGTTACGCTGTTAGCACTTTGAATATTGTTTTTGTTAAAAAACGAGTTTTCTTTTCGGGAAATATGTCTGTAGGAAATATTCTAATATTTTTCACGATTTTCAGAATACAAATGCTTTTAATTTTGATACTTTTAGCTTATTTTAAGCATAGCTTGACTGCTTATTGGCTGACTAATTTGGGTTTACATTTTATTACCTTCACTCTAGTTCTGAAATAAATTCACTATTCAACAATATTCAGAACTGAAACTAACGTAATTGTGTCTGGCTATTTGTAAATTGCTCTTACCAACATTGGACAGCTTTTTGGAATTATTATTGTTCTTGTAACTATTTTGCTCTATTTTGAATCTAACATTCTATAGTTTCAATTTGAATTTTTTCTAGAATTTCAGTATCGGGTTTGCGAAATCACTGGCGGTCATTAAAAAATAATATGTTAAGTATACCTACTATTTTCGAATAAGTCGTTTCGTTCGTTTTTTTATTTATTTTATCCATATACGTACATAATAACATTCGAAATTAATATGTCCAGCGGCAAAATAGTTTAAATTTTATTAATTGACCGATAACAACGTACCGAGAAAACGATTAAAGTTTAAATTAATAAAAAATGTAGAATGATATACTGCTATATAATATGGTATATGTGTAATTTTATAAAAATACGTTTTGTTATTTAGTTATAAGATAAATTAAACAGTAGGCAAGTATGTGACAAAGCTTTTGTGCCCTGCTAGACCAAGACTTTCTTTTATTCATATTAAAAAGGGGTTAAAACTAAGACCTCTCGCTTTTTAAGTTAACGCGATAATTACTGTACGAAGGAGGTCAACGATCCTATTATAGTTCTCATAAAATTTTACATTAAGTATCTACGCCTAAAATTATGCTATTAAGGTAAACGCAGGTATTAACGACCCCTCTAAGGCAATTTTCAAATCAACCATATTTTTTAAGTATACTGATTCTTCTAAAGATTTATAGTTTCATTTTATGTGCTAGTGTTATGTATAAAAAATGTTTTTATTGAAGCAAATACATTCTAATAAAGGATTTTCTTGTAAAAAATAATTTACAATGTGACTTAGTCGATTGTTGCAATTACCGACCCATAAAAACGGCTGTGAAGCTATTAACGATTTTTATGCAGCTATTCCCGATCGTATGTGAGAGGAGGCCTTTTTCCAGCAATGGAATGTATAGAAGCTAGTGATGATGATGATTACCGATCTTAATAAAATGAAATAAAAATGCAAATATATTCGTATTTTTTTATTATAGTTATTTTTAATAAAACAAATGAGAGTACTTCTTAGTAATGAACTAAATAATTATAAACTTTTAAATTAATCAACATAATACTATTAATATATGTACATATATTAAATAAAGGATTTCAAACTCTAGGATATTTCCTTATGCTGTTTGATTGATTGCTTCGGCGAGTTGTGTTTTACTGTATACTTTTCGCCGCTTTTGTGGCTCCATATTTCTGGAAAAAAATATAATTATATGTTTTATGTTAATTTAACCATGAAGAAGCATTTTTTAATAGGCACCTATTATGTCATAAAAGTAGTAAAAATATATTTGCACGTTCAACTACGAGCAGAATGTTTAAGGATCAATATTATCTGTATCTACAAACATCTTTATTCTACATTCTGCAAATAAAGCAATTTGAATTTGAATTTGTAGATGAGAAACTAAACAATCTATATTCGATCGGTAATAGCTTCCTATAGTTGCTATTGCCGACCCACATGGGTCGGTAATAAAGTATGTAAGTAAAAACCTAAATTGTATTACCGACCCATAAAAAAAATGGTTATTTTAATTCATTTGACCATCAGACTATAATTGATTAATGTCATACAAAATATGAACAAATGCATATTGTTTGAACAAAAAAACAATGATTTACTACTGTAACTATTCGATATCGATCCTCGAAAAATATCATAACTTTGTATAAATTGACAACGCTAAAAGGTAAACACTAGACAAAAAAGTTTAGTCGCTAATAGATTTTTATGAAGACTCATAGCTTAGATTTAAACTGGTCCATAAAACCACTTGTGTTAGTGTGATACAATAACATAAAAGAAAATTAAAACAAAAAGTTTATCGTTTCAAATTACTTTTTATTAATAAAATGTTGTAAGAAATGAAAAGTTGACACTTAAATGCATTGAAATTTAGTAATATAAATAAAAGTATAGATGTCATTTGTTTGTAAATGTCTTAAAAAGATAAATCACAGTACTTACCCGAAGGAACAACGGAACAGTACGAAACGTCCTGCGTCCACGCTACCCCGCAGCAACTTACGTATTTTAACTCTTTTTTGCACAGTTACTCACACTAACGTAAAAGTATACGATGCTCAAGTAATACATTCGTGTATAACTTTGCCTACCTATAGCTAGAATAGTTCTGGAAACGTTTAAATTTCGAATTACTTTTATAGGTCGGTAATACCTTCAGATTTTCGATGGGTCGTTGATAGCTGCGTTTACCTTAACGTGTTTTTACTTTTAACAGAATTTAATTTTCATTTTCACAACATAAGCAGTGAAAATATACTCCAGAAAAGTTTTGTTCTCTGCAATAAATAATAAGCAGCGAAGAAAAGTAAGGTTTTATATTTATATTATAATTTCATACGCTTCCAAAGAGAACGTTAATAGGTACTCCAGCAATTGTTATTGTAACATACCCTTGAGCGAGTGCAACAACAACTGAATATTTTCATTAAATAAATTCAACCTCCGACTGCATATAAATGGGAGTAAACGAATCTCGTATTGCATTGGCAATTCAGATGAGCGGTTTTTTGTGTAAACTGTGGGAGAATTAAATTAGGCCTCTCCAGGATACGTTTCTTTCAATTTGGGGGTTTTCTTTGATTGTTTGTTAATTGATTTAATATATTATGAGATTGAGCCTGACATTAGATTAAAATATAACTTTGATAAATATTTGATAACTCTCAAACATGTTTTTAACTTAAAATCATAAGGAACTTTGAATACATAATTAGTTTTATAAAATTCAAAAATTAAAGAAAAATACATATCTGAAATTGATTGATAAATTCCTCGTAAGTCTTATAAATAGTCATATATCTGTGCTGCCATTTCTATACAAATCTATTAAAGGTCAAAAGAGCAAAAAGTATCTAACCCATACAACTGAAACAAACCAAAACCTACATTTACTTCTCACTACACTTCAACGAAAATAGAATAGAGCTCAGAAAATTTTGATCAATCCGAGGACAAAGCTTTCCCTTAACTCTGTTCCCGGAGCGTTTACAGTTTGTCCGGGAGTGTGCAATACAATTATTTCGTACAAACAGGGACAATATGGACACAGTATGGACTTAAATTCGGCTGTAGTTTGTCACTGCGTCCAATATCCTAATTGACTCGTCCTATTTCGACCGCATCTCAATTCTCAACTGCGGATCATTTTGTGTCGGACCCATTCTGTGATTAATTCTATGTCCATTGACTACGTCATTAATGATATGAACGCATTTTGTAATTAATTGCGTGTATTTAAAGTGAAACGTATTCTACAAATTGCCGTTTTACTTACACAATTTATAAAATTATTTTGTTTACAATTTATTATATTTCATTTCATCGGTACCTACTTGTTGTAAGATTTTAGATTTTAATTTTCAATAAAAAAATATTAAACTAAGCTTTTGGTCAGTTTTATTAACGCATAATAAAAATGAAAACGATCCCAAGAATTTTTCTTAACAAATATTCTGAACAATATTTCTCAAAAGCATTTTAACTCTCAAGAACAATATTCCGTATAAAATTTTATACCCGCTCCTAAATTCGAGTTATCATTTCATCGAGCCAAGCGATTCGTACTCTAACTAAATTGCGGAAACTGCAGCCAAATCAGATAGGTAGCATGTCGTATATTAACATTCTAATAAAGAGTTTGTTCTCAGGGGTCCGTACTGAAATATGTGACTAGATGGTTATGCTTCACGGAGCGGGGAAGAAAAGTGATCTTGAGGCTTTTAATACACAAAGCCTTGTAACCAAGCAAGAGGAATGAAACGCATAATCCACTTCATGCGGCGAATTTGACTATATGAAAATGGATGCGAATTTTTGGAATGACGGTCGTGTGTTGTTATATTTTGTTGTGTATAAAATTGAACATTTAAAAAAAATATTTTATGAATGTTATCTAAAAACTACCATAGCCATTGTTTCGAAGTACAAATAATAAGTAGAGTTACAATAAAAGTTTTGAAGAGGATAATTTATATACAATTTATGTATTTGTCTTACCTAATCATTGCTAATTTAAATTTGTGAAAAGTAAAATGTTTGTATGAGAAAAGATATTCACTTTGTTATAGTTTTTGCAAGTGTCGTTTACTGAAGTACAAAAAATAAATAATTACTTTCCTTATATCTGTTAATATAACATGACGTTGGGTTTTCGCGTGTTACATTATGTATTGCCAATCACCATCAACGGGATATCATAACTCAGCAAGACACCTACCCTCTTCGGAGTCTTTTGGGAAACTCCATCTATTGCGTTTAATTATAGCGCGACCCCAGCTCAGTACCTGATCGTTAATCTTTCTTAAAGATATATTTCTTGCCTCAAAACAGCCTTCTATTCACTCCTTCAGCGATAATCGCTTCATAGCGTGTACTTGGTAATTCACCGTCTAACTCGGCAGCTGCTTCACGTCGCTTTATATTATCCGGCCATATTGGAAAGCCTTTGAACTCTCCCCTTGAGCATTAAGACACGACTTTACGTGTCTCAATCTTGATTTCGACATATTTTATGTTTATTGATTAGTGGGATGACGGCAGATTTCAATAAGCTCCATTAACCAATTTTGTTTAGGTATTTGTTGGTTGAGTTTATTATGTCTCGCTTCTATTTAATTGGTTATCAGTTCAAACGAAACTCGAGTCAAGTTTCGACTTTGTTTTGCACCTTCAAATGTTGTTGAAGCTTTAGTAAGTTTATCTTTTTGGGGGCCGAGTCACCTCCGTCCGTAGGAGTATACCCAGAACTCTGAATCCCTACACGTGGCCCCTGGGTGGTGCTAAACAGGTGACATGGTGGGAGACAGTCGTCGCGGCTATAAGGACCACCCATCAGCTGAAGACATGTCGCCAAGCGTTCGTGTTCCGGCATGAAGAAGCTGATGTAGCCATGGTGAAAACGGGTCGAATCAGTTGCGCTTTTACAATCGGGACGATCTGACGCACACTGTCGTTGCTGCTTCCGGTGGCTAGTCATGGAGGGTAGCGGGATCCGAGGCACGGTGCACCGCTGGCCGACCGCTGGTCAGTAGGGGGCCCAAGTAGCGTGCTAGCCACATGTGAAAGGCTGCCCCGCCAACCAGCGAAAAATCCCAAGTTGCGCCATAGTGCCGGTTGGCGACCGGATGAGAGGGCCCTATGGACAACTTGGGGGGGCTCGGGCGTCCCCGCAGTCTCCAGACTAGTCCCCGTCACTGCGGCTTCTAAGTGTGTGTCTCAGGTCCAGTTGTAAAGCGCCTCGATTCACTACCGTCTTCTTACCTTCTTCACTCTCCTCTAAAAAACATGAAAGAGGCAAGATACAGAAATAAGGTTGCACAGCGGCAGCACTCCCTCTCGCTGAAAGTGGACCTCACCAATATCAGAGGTCTCCACTCAAATCTCGCTGCAGTCCACTTCCACCTTGAGACTCATAAACCCTGTATCTTGTTCCTCACGGAGACGCAGATAAGATGTCCGTCTGATTTGGCGTACCTATCCTATCCCGGCTACACCCTGGAGCACAATTTTAAAGCTCGGTCAGGTGTGTGCGCGTACGTCCGAGACGACATCTGTTGTCGGCGTCTCCGGTATCTTGAAGACCCCCATTTTTCCGTACTATGGATGCTGGTGGACACAGGCCCAGAGAAACTTCTCTATGCATGTGTCTACCGAGCGCACAGCGGAGACCAGGAGACGATCAGGCTCACAGAGTACCTAAGTGAGGTGGCGGACGCTGCTCAACACAAATACCCTTCCGCTCAGCTTGTGTTACTGGGGGATTTTAATGCCCACCACCAGGAGTGGCTATACCCATACCAGTGCACTGACCTCGCTGGGAGAGAGATGCGTAAACTTGCTATAGCATTGAATCTCACCCAGCTGGTTCAAGGAGCGACGCGGGTTCCTGATGTTGAGAGCCATACGGCCAATTGCTTGGACCTTCTGCTGACAACAGATCCAGACCGTTACTCGGTAGCGATTTCCTCGCCACTTGGCAGCTCCGATCACTGTCTGGTGAAATCTGTATCTGTCTACTCGCCGCCCGATCCCAGTCCTAAGGGCCCTCGGCGCGTGTGGCAATACAAGTCAGCAGATTGGGATGAGATGCGTTCCTTTTTTGCGTCATATCCTTGGCGGCCTGTCTGCTTTTCTTCCGAAGACCCTTCGACCTGCGCGGATGCTGTGACTGATGTGTTGCGACAGGGAATGGAGTACTTTATTCCATTCTCCGACGTAGCCGTGTCCGGCAAAGCTCAGCCCTGGTTCAGAGCCGATTGTAGACGCGCTGAAGCGCTAAAGCAAGAGGCGTATCTGGCTTGGGTTGACGCTCGACACCGCAAAGCGAGGGACGTATCAGAAAAGAAGAAAGCCTTTAACCGGGCTGCCAAGTCCTGCAAGAAGGCTCTACGGAAAGCTCGATTCGACCACGTTAGCCGTATAGGGAACAAACTGGCTTCTTACCCCTCCGGTAGTAAAGCGTTTTGGTCCCTGGCAAAGTCGGTTGAATCGAATTTCTGCCGCCCCTCACTTCCTCCACTGCTGAAACCTGACGGGACGCTGGCTCATACCGCCGTAGAGAAAGCGAACCTATTTGCTACTCTATTTGCGGAAAATTCGCGTCTGGATCCCGCAAGCGCAAAACCTCCCAGTCTACCTGGATGCGAGGCGAAAATGCCAGAAATTCGCATCCGTCAGACGGAGGTTCTTAAAACGCTGCGGAATCTTGATGTGAATAAAGCCAGTGGCCCTGATGGAATTCCAGCCATAGTTCTTAAAACCTGTGCGCCTGAACTTGCTCCTGTTTTGACACGCCTCTTTCGCCTTTCGTTGACGACTGGAATAGTACCGAAATCATGGAAGCTTGCCAACGTGCAGCCTGTGCCCAAAAAAGGCAGTCGTGCCGACCCTTCCAACTACAGGCCAATTTCAGTCACGTCCATACTCTGTAAGACTATGGAACGTGTACTGAACAGCCGGCTCCTGGCACACCTAGAAGTGAACGACCTCCTCAGTGACCGACAATACGGGTTCCGCCGAAACCGGTCCACTGGGGATCTTCTAGCGTATGCCACCTACATCTGGAGCGAGGCTATCGAGAATCATGGTGAAGCACTTGCTGTCTCCCTTGATATCTCAAAGGCCTTCGATAGGGTCTGGCATGATAGTCTTATTGGCAAGCTTCCATCCTACGGTCTGCCTGCTGGTCTCTGCACCTGGATCTCAGATTTTCTGAGAGACCGGTCGCTTCGGGTAGTCGTTGACGGCTGCTCGTCCGACCAAATGGCTATAAATGCCGGAGTCCCTCAGGGATCAGTTCTCTCCGCAACACTCTTCCTGCTACACATCAACGATCTGCTGAAACCCGGTATCTATGGGTACGCAGACGATAGCACTGTTGTGGAGAGATATGTATCCAGCGCGCGAGCCAGTACGGCACAAATTCAGTCTCTACGGGAAGCGATGGTTGATCGCATGAACTTGTCCTTGCAGGCGGTCTCCGACTGGGGCGATGCCAATCTGGTCAAGTTTAATGCGTCCAAGACCCAGGCGTGTCTATTCTCCGCTAAACGGAGTCCATTCCACCTGACTCCGACTTTCCAGGGTGTGTCCGTGCCGATAACTAACCACCTCGAGCTTCTTGGTATCACCTTAACGCCTACTCTGAACTTTGGTTCCTTCATAGAATCAAAAGCCCAAGTAGCCTCAAAAAAGCTTGGAATTCTGGCGAAGGTGAGACAGTATTTCAGCCCGGGACAGTTGCTCAACCTTTATCAAGCACAAGTCCGATCGTGCATGGAATACTGCTCTCACCTCTGGGACGGTTCCGCCAAGTACCAGCTGGAGGCGCTTGAGGCGATAGAGAGGCGTGCCAAGAGGCTCATAAACGACGATGACCTAGTAGGCAAAAAGCTCCAGAGCCTCGGTCACCGCCGCAGAGTGGCCGGCTTATCGGTCTTCTATCGGATACACTTTGGAGAGTGCGCTGCGGAACTGCACGATCTCGTTCCGCCATCCCCGTTCTTCCATCGATCGTCGAGGCGCACAGATTCTAGGCATCGCCATATGGTGGACGTTCCATGTACCCGGACTAAGCGGTTCGGTTCCACATTCTTTATCCGAACCGCGAGGGACTGGAACATGCTTCCTGAGTCTGTGTTCCCCGACGAGTACAATATGGGGGTCTTCAAGCGTAGAGTGAACAGGTACCTTCTAGGGAAGCGCGTTCCATCTTAGACCACATCTCAGCTTAACATCAGGCGAGATTGTGGTCAAGCGCTTCCCTATTACCAATATAAAAAAAAAAAAAAATCTTTAATTAATTACAAAGGTTGGACAAGTTAATTATTACAAAGCCTTATAGATAGGCGGGTGAAGTTAGCTGTTCACATGATTTATTCATAGATAAACAGAGCCACACGATAATTGGGTCATCATAGTCTTCTTTATTTTTAAATTATTAAACTTTATACAAAAGCTTATTTATTTTACCCACTATTCTTAAATAGGTTATAAAATCTCCATTCCTTACAGTAAAAGAAGATGCAACTTATTTATAAAGTTATTTTATTAAGCTGTTTATTTTATTTTCTTCTAATTTCATTCTAACAATCTCAAACATAACTAAAAGACCGTTAAAATGTTGTGGTCTGGTTGTTGTAACAAATTTTCAAATAATGTAATGATTGAAAAAATTTAAGCGAATTTATTTAAATGTCAGCTATTTCAAGTTATTAATTAGCACCTCCCATTTAATCAAGGTTTACATTTGAAAATTGTAGTGCATTCAACTACCGTCCAATAAGACTTTCGTATATCTTTGATACAAATCGGACAAGAGCAATACACACAGTATGGTCATAGCAGAGTCCAAAGCAAATACACCCAACGCCCGCTTTTCAATTAAGTTCTGAAACTGTTTGTTCTGTTTTAGTTTCATACCTGAGTCTTTGATGTCCTCTCATAACTGTTGATGTATGCGTTGCATCACTCACAATACTCGTTAGCAAATGCGCTTGATGTTAGTGAATTCTAATTGCTTTATTTTCACCTCATACAGAATGGTTTTATAACAGAGACTGCCTTTGAGAGAACTCTAACAAAGATCAGGTTACTTTCGTAGACGTGATTTTTAAGCTTTTGATCATGGATTATGTGCAAATATTATTTCGGTACACATGTGTTTATTTATCTTATTGCGTCTGTACCTTTACAGATTACTTCGTAATGAAAAGTGTAGTGTGTATACAAAGAAATGCCTCGTTTTTACAAATGATTCCATGTACAATAGGAGATTTATACACTCGATGTCTCGTCGCTCCGAACGCCGAGGACAATAGAGGATTCTGTCGGAGTTATTCAAATTACGCGACAATTTTCTTGGGCCATAACGTTTAAGTGGTACAGGCGTCGAGGTCCCGCTAAATGAGGTTTTAAGCCGTCATCTTCATGAAAGGGGATTTACAAAGCAGATTTCAGGCAGACAGCCTGGCACTCGACGCACAATGCTGTTCTGATCCTTCGAAGCCGCCCATAAAGTCGTATATTTATTGTTTTATGACAGGTCGGGTTATGCCGCCGAAATTAAGTGAACAGAGTTTGTTTAACTGCTTTGTTTTCACGTACTCATTCATGAATAGCGTTTCCGACATAAAGGTTTAAATGATTTATTATTTTATTTTCGTATCGTGAAGAGATTACAACGCGAAGCAATAAAAGAGTTTAGAAAGGCATTTCTAACTTCTAGACAGAGAAATAACTTTACGATCGTCTATGAAATATTGTGTTGAATTTACTTACACTAAAATATGTACTATCGCAAAAGCAGACGGTTTTACGAGTTGTTGAAATTGAGCGTACTTTTATGAACCGCTCTTTATTTTTCCGTCAGTAGATATTATTACGTAACAAAACGAATATCCCATTCAAATGATTTGTCTTTTAGTATCATGTTGAGACGATATGAAAGGATAAAAACTTGATAAATTTCGTTTTGTTTTCTTTCCTTTAGCATTGTTTAAGTAGCCATTTTTCTTTCTTGTTATATATTCACCAGGTTTACTTGTAAGCTAACGTTCAAGTTTTACGTCTAGATCCTAGCTTTAGGGAAATTCATTGTCGCCACGTTCTTTGAACTAATTTATTGTAGCACTTTAGCAAACCCGATTCGGAATTTTCTAAAAGAATTTCAGACGTGTTTAAATAATTTGTGAATATTTTTATTTGTGCGCTTCTTAAGATAAAAGTAGTGGGATTTATTGTGTTTTGTTTGATTTATATATTTTGTTGTATTAATTAGTTTTAGAAAAAGATGTGATTAACAATAATTATATGTACAAGTTTTTGGTTGTTCGCCGATTGATTGAACTATGGTATTCTTTACGATAGTATTTTGTGTAAATCCTTAAAATTATTATAGGTTTTAATGTGTGACAAAATGCAATTTAAATTATTTATATTTAACAGTTTAAAGTATTTAATATTAAACCTTAAACGATTTTTGCTCAAAAAAACAAACTTTGTATTATCATTTAAACGTACCAAAACATTTTTCGCTGCGATTTAAACTCGTTATCATTCGTAGCCAGCTTCTTGAGTTCTTTACAAACAATAAATGCTTTGTCAAAGTTACAAGTTTAGAATTCTAGGGTCCTGGAGATAACCGCCTCGTGTTTGTTTCAAGACGAGTTAGTTGGTACTTCGCGTTTTTTAGATTTTATCTCGACTTAACGACTTAATAGTACAATCCGCTTATTAGGAGTTTGATTCCAATATTGATAAAATACAAGTCGAGTTGTTTAATTGGTAAAAGGATCGTGGGATAGGTAAAAGTAATTTTATTATATGAACATTTAAGTATACAGTGGTTTCTTGTTTCTAGATATAAACTAATAAATTAAAGGTTCTTGATATTAATGTCAGTTGTAGAATGTTAGCAAGAATATATTTTAATTTACCCAAAACCAGATATGTAAAGAAGTAAAAGACAAATTCAGTGACCCGTAATACTTATTTTTATAGTTCTTTATACGAGTTCTAAGCTACGCCTACGTTAACGTACCGCTTTGCTACGGAGACCTACAACGCTACGTGGATGCTACGAAGCTCTTAGGGACTGTATTTAGGGAGGTCAATGTTATTTAGTACGATTTAATATTAGGTTTTTTGTATTGTTTTTTAGTAAGAGGAAATATATAATATTTATAACAGTATTAGCTAGAATGACATAAAATAATTTATTCAAAAGTACACATAATTCAATTTGATAATTTAGTTTTTATAACATTCAAATACTATATAAATGAGATTTTTTCTGTTCTTTACATTTTTTTCCACACTTTTATAATCACACAATATCCACACACACAATACCATCTTTATACAACCTCCTATTCTCCTTTATCTTAAAGAACTGTAAAAATAAATAAGAATATAACTTCAAAGCTGATTTTTACAGCCTTTCACATTGTTTATATTGAGCTAGTCAGTGATGCGATCTCCACACTACGGTGTCGTAATAAAGGAGCACTTTTTCGTTGATCTTCAATAAAGGAAGGTGAGGGTCGATATATCAAGAGATTAGTCGTTTGCCGCCAGAGGGAGCGCTGAATGTAAAGTGCTGGAGTAGGCTTGTGCGCCTCTCGATGTTATGATAATGATACGATAAAATGTTATTCTGTATATAAATAAATGGATAAAGAAAAAAAAAGAACTTGATTAATTATTTGAACATTTTTTTTCATAGCTAATAATTGATTAATCTAAATTATGTGGAAAATAATGTGCAGGTGGGAAATAATGCATTAGCTCTTAACCAGACTTTGAATTTAAGGAAATAAAGAAATATAATATTAAATTAGTGACCTTAGTTTGAAATTTAATAAATACACCCAACAAATTATGTGTATAGCACAAACATCAATGTCGACAAAATTTTACAAATATATATGTTGTATGTTTATCGATAACTGTAAGTGAAATGTAAGGCACAACCCTACATAATCTTAAGGAACTCCATAAGTCAACAGCTAGCCGTAGAGCCTATCATATATCAGGTACAGCTGACATATTTGCTTGTCACGTAAGCTTTGCATATAGCTTTAGTTCATACAAGTTTAAGCATGGTTTTGTGCATCATTATTATTGTGTTATTTATAGTATGTTGTTATTAAACTCAAATAATGTCTTCATTTTGAAAATATTAAAGATATTGTACACAGTGCTTTAAAATTTTTAAACAATATAATAGTATCAAACGTCGTCAAATTATTTGAGAAGTAGAAAACAGGCACATGAAAACAAATGATACAACAGTAGGTACACGAAACCTCTACATAATTTATTTGTAAAACCCAGATCTAAAAGTAACATAAATTCATTCAATTGTAACATAGTTTTACAACTCGTGGAAGTATTTCGTACACCAATTTTGCGTATCCAATTACTTCTCAATCCCGTATATAGCAAAGTCAATATCTTGATGGACACTATCATATCTCGCCTTCGCAATGCACAAATCGATGGACGTCCCAAACGTTGGTAAATACTTAATACCTCACGAAACATGGAAGATTAAGAGGGGAAGCTGCACTTAACTTTTATAGACGGGGCCTTGAGACGGTGCGAAAGTTCGATCGATGATGGGGGCTCACTGAAAATTATAAACAAACTTCCCTTGGTCTTTATTTCATTAGCTAATTAAAAGAGAGGAATTACTACGTGAAATGTCTGGGTTTCTTTTTGGACTTACTAATTGTGTAAGTTTATAAACAGTATGTGCAACACTTTACATTAGATGATGTAATTACTAATTAACCTACAAGCTTATAAAAGGAAACATTTATTTCAATTTATAATAACAGACTGAACGAACTAGATTAGAAATGTAAATAAGACATTCTATCTCTACATACTGTGTGAAAATAGTTGTATTTGAATGGAGATTAAAAATATCGCATATATTTTTTACAATCATTTAGTTTGTAATTTATTGAGATAACTCTAGTGTTTCATGCACAGAACAGTAAAAACAAATAGAAGTGCTATAATGTCATAATTAGTATGAAAACCAGTGTCGCCAAACCCACACATTTGAACCGATAGTTATACAGTACACTACAAGTAAACTATGCCTTTGATTGGACTGCTTAATTTGAGTAAAAACTGACTTAGGTTATAAATTCAGCATTTCAATATATACCCTAACGCACCATGTTACGGTTTATTTTAGTATAACATCCCTAGGTATATTAGCTGTTTTGTTTCTCTTTGCTCAGAAATTCCAAATTCGAAAACATTCAGCTATTCCACAACAGAGGGCGTTAGTTTTCGATAGATATAACTTTGAACCTCAACACATAGAAATAAGGTTGAAATTTGTGTCACTCTACATTAATGACATTAACTTGTTATTAATCTGATGCTATGCTCTAAGGGATGTCAGCCTTGTTATCGATAATTCACAAATAAATATTTTTTGTGCATTTTTTTTTAAAGTGAAACTTTTATTACATCGTCTCAAACTTTTTGGTCTGTGTAGCGCATGTCGCGTGACGGTCGAACCGTACGATAATTATCGTACAAATACGATAATTTTGTGCCTAAGTTTCACTTTTACCGTGGTTTCATAAAACCACACAACATTTTTTTCTTTCTATTATATGAGTATAGTATAATGTGCCACATTTTGGAGTATGTTTATTACTACTAAGTACGTCTTTTCATATTATTATTATTAAATAAAAAACGGAATAGAATAGTATAAATCTATATTTACAAAATACAAACAGAAAATATGCATTATTTTAAATCTTGGAACTGCCGTAGGTTTGATGTATCGGTGGATCTTTGTTAGACTGCTTAATGCTTTTCGGCATCCAGTTAACTCGTCACGTTGCATTTATCCATTTCTCTTTTAAATTAGCCTCTTTGGGAAATCTATAAATAAATAGGACAAATTTTTTTGCTGTTCAATCTATAATAGTACTAATTTCTTATGGATTAAGGTTCATGTTGACTAGATATTTGTATACAATTTTGACAAATTACGACAAGCGTAGTTATAACATAAAATATATGTAAAATAAATAAAAATAAGACTTACCGATGGTATGGAATGCCTCCATTGCTGATATTATTTCGTCTGCTATCATTTTTGCACTCTAATACCAAACAACACGTCCTAATTAATGAATAAATATGGAAAAAAGGTTTGACAGCTGACAACCGACTCGAATATTTTTCTGCGCACAACTGAGAGCAAGTTAGGTAATCTTACCTTACTAGTGACACGTGGGCCACGCCCACATCACACTTCTATTTGTTTTTACTGTTCTGTGGTTTCATGTTAGACACGTTTGTCTTATGTTTTTAAGATATAAATATTCTACTAAAAACGACAATAATTCAATTCATCAAATTACCACACATATTAGAAACCATTTAACAAAACTTACAAATTACAAATGCATATTATACAATCGTTTGTCACAAACCCGCAGAGTTCCCCTTACGATTCAAATTCAGTTATAAAGAAGTTTCATTTCACCATTAATTATCCTGCTCGCCATTAAGCCCATTGAAGGGAGCGTTCCGTACAAGTAACTAAGCCGATTACAATATTCGACTACGGAACCCTAACAACGCCCTGCTCACTTGTTAGCGACTAGATCCAAGTTTGTCTTGTTATAACTCAGTGACTAGACTTAAGTACGATACCGGAAAGTCTTTCTGCTCCGGAGATTTTATCGAGCTCCAACATGTCGCAATCCGACGTAGGAATATAACGAGTATTGTGTTTCTACGTGTATTATTCTATCGTCATAATGTGCAATTAAGACTCGGAGACAAGAATTGTTCGCCAATTATAGATGTTTAAAAACTTACCTCTTAAAACCGATGCTTTCTATATAGCATTTTATAAAAATAACTAACATAATTATATGCCTAACAGTTTATATATTTTATAACATACTGTTAATGAAACAAATTCGAAAATGTATACTACAACCTTTACAAACCCCAGCTTATGAAGTTGTCGAAAACTTGCAGATAAATTATGGTCCGGAATAATAAATGCCAGTATAGGTATCACGAATCCAAATAGGGGAAAAGGCACGGGATGAAACAAGTAAAATTTTAATACATGTATACCTACAAAATTAAACTTGATAAACTTATGAAGTTAACGCCATTAAGTCCGCACATACCAACTTTTTTTCTCATTAGCAATTCTTGCATAAAATCAATAAAAACAAACAACAGTACATTTGAACTTACAATAAAAATATCAAAACGGCTCTTATGATACCCGGCTCACATAAGGTAAATTCTGGGAAAGTTAAGTTAATCCCGGACCCGCGTCACAGTCTCCATCGGATTTGCTTAACAAGATTAGAGAGGCGAAAAATGCCAGACAATGCGTTCGAATTAACAGTGAATACGAATGTGGGCCAATGTTACGAGTTTTACGCTCTTTTATTTACATTTTAACTGCGATATAAGAGCTTTTGAACAATATTTTGGACTTATGGGTGATACTTGGTACTTGGCTTGAAAATATTTTTTCTAATTGTTTGAATTAAAATGAAATGCATTTACTGAATTTGTAAAAAGATGAGAGCATGATGATAAGAATTATAATAATATTCGAGATCGAGGACTATGTTATGTATCAATTACGACTAATTTAATATAAGATACGATAGTATTCTTCTTAATAAATCGAAATATGCGCTCCTAAAGGCGCTACTTAGTTTTCCTCGGTACCTAACAACGTTTCAATTTTAAGTTAAATCCCATATCTGAACGCAGTCGTGTTCCACTAGTCTGTGTACAGTAATCAAAAACATAATTAAAAGCATTTATTTGTTTTCTCTGCAAACACGTATGAATTTACTGGCAATTAAATGAGTGTAACATACGCGGAAAAATCGTTTGATGGTTCGAATTGAGGCGGCACTGGGGAACGGCTAGCACTGTAAATAATCCAAAAATAACGAGCTAGCAATTAAATACAGCTTTGAGACAAACATTCAGTGCGTAGTGTGATCAAAGGACCTGTCATTGGAATACGCTAATACCCATCAAGATTCTATTAGATTAGGCGATTACTAGTTTAACGTTGTGTAGTTTTTAAATTGGATGCTTACGTTTGTTAAGTGGATGTTGTAAGTTGACTTGGCTTTGATATATTCAATTGTTTAAAGACTATAATGCTCGATTGAATCGACTGTGCTTATCTATATATATAAAACTCAAAGGTGACTGATATAGTGATCTATCAACGCACAGCCCAAACCACTGGACGTATCGGGCTGAAATTTGGCATGCAGGTAGATGTTAGGACGTAGGCATCCGCTAAGAAAGGATTTCCCGAAATTCTTGCGGGAACGGGGAAAAACGGGGATGCACGTACAAAGTCGTGCAGATACACTTAAAATTAATACTGCTTTAATAAATTTCATAGCATAATCTTCAGTTTGAACAGTTTCCAACTAAACCGCTTGTACATTAATTGACGAATTACGCAATAAAATATTTCCTAACAGTATTTCATGGGAGAAGTGATTACGCAGCGGTTGCTAAGTTACAAATCCATCGCGCCGTAACTGGCAGAGCAATTACTTGCTCAGACACTTTTACATTCCAACAACATTCGGAAAATAGGAACGTCGCGTCGGTTTGGATCCATGGTATCACTGTAAAGCTTTACAAATGTACTAAGATATTTGTGAATGCATGTTATTATCCGTTCTTTAATATAAAAGCAAAAGGTTGATTGCCAGAAATTGTTAAAAAGTAATAAAGCCGCCCTTTGCATATAGTGTCCTGTTTTTTTTAAATGTTCTATATGTACGCAATAAATAATATCTACTTTTCGGTAAATACTTATTCATGATGAAGTTAAAGAAGATAATTTGGTAGCAGTTTGCTAACTGTATGTGCTCATACCACATGCATATGGGCACAATCCAGAAATAGAGTTGGACAGAGTTTTAAATATGAATTAAATTGATTCTTCCATTAATTTTGATAACAATGTTAACAAAAGTAAAGGCGGCTGCGAACTTAATGAAATAAAGTCCAACCAAGATACCAGGTGATACCAAGTCGCCTTTATGCGCACATAGTAGGTACTTACAATAGCGTTTCGTAGAGCTCCAAAATGTACATTTGATTTATACTTCTATACTTCTATTAAAATGCCCATAACATTAACAATGACAGATTAAAACCCAGTAAAATATAGTGGCCTAATATCAAATGGTTGAGTTACGATTCACACATTTCTGTCATACATCTTCAGTGTTCCCAGCTTACGTATTTCATATTCCCCTTTCCATAATCGTCGAAATTGGCATCATTCTACCGGTTCTCAATGACACAAATTGAAGCCCTCAGTAATTTGAAGCAATGCTATGCTTTAGGTCGAACAGGCCAGCTACGTGACCTGAATAGCGTATGCACTTGATTAGCCAGTCAGGTGCTCGCTGATTGGATTAAGTGCTTGATTTCTATCGGTTTTTTAATACGGTCAGTTAGCGAAAATATAAAATTATTATTAGGTCTATTTTTAGTGAGTAGTTTTATAATGAATATATAGAATTATATATAGAATATATAGAATATATTTTCTTCAAAATAATAAGGCTACTAAGGTCTTGAAAATAATATTTTTTTTACACACACAACAAAACTGATATACAGTTAACAGTATGAATGATATCAACACAGAATTATACATAAGTTCATATTACACTGTACGAAATGAACTCCTCCTTTTTGGGAACGTCGGTTAAAAATCTATTTAAAATGCCCATTGCATCGCGCCGTTACTATGAAATCATTGCCAATAATGGAATCGTATATTTGAATGAAATTACAAGGGCTTAACGGACTATATCGGCGGCAATCGTGGAGGAAAACGGAACAGAGCTCATTTACATATCTATAGCAATTCCAGTCAAGGAGCATCCGATAGTAATGTAATGGACTCCAGTAGGTGATCAAAACGGTATGTTACATTTGCATAATACAAAAATTTGTACGCTAATTTATAAGGAATTGTCTTCGGATGTATGAAATAAAAGCTAAATAGCGTCTTTTAATAGAAGTGATATGATATTCACCTTTACATTAGCTTAAAAGCTAATGATTGTGGTTACAGTTTTAAAAAAATAAACATAGACGAGTTTTTTTGGTTGAATTATTCGGTTAAGATTTTCTTGCTTCACTGAATAACTACCAAATTCAATGAAATCCTCAAATATTATCTGTATGTGCTACTATGTAAGTCGCAATATATTAGATAATAGAGACTTCAACACGGTTCATTTTGATAAGATGTCGCGAAGAGGACATTTTATAGATATTAACAAAACCTTCGTTTCTCTATAACAACTATAAAAATTACATTGCAACTAGAAAATATCTTGAAAAGTCTTATAGTTCAATCGAATTATTATCAAGAGAATTTTTCTTGACGTTGTATTTATTTAAAAGCTTACGAGTACGTAAGAGTTTTCTAAGAAATGACCTACGCAAACGTAAACTATGATGTGAAATTCTTAGTAGTTCTAGTAAAGATGCTGACCTATATGAATAAAATATTGCGTTTTATATGGTAGAATACATTTTCATTAAAAATGTATGTTTATTCTAATACATTAAAAGCAATATGGTACATATTATATGAGACGAAGAAAATAATATAATATATTTTTATCTTCAGTTAATCCAGACGTATTCACAGTCACAATGAAATGAGCTTTTATCGTAATGTGTATTATTTATGTATTTTTTCATTTACTTGCAAAAATATGATTTGAATACACGGTTGTACCTGTCCTAAATTATATTCTTATTTAGAAGGTAATGGTTTGAATTAGGTATACTGATTTATATAATTCTAATAATTCGCTTAACTAAAGTATTAAGTTCATGCATAAATGGCATTTTGAATACCTAATTAGTAACTACTATCCACGCAGGTTCATCCAATTTTCCCAAACTCTAACAACGAGTTTGTGCAGGACCATTTCGATCTTCTAACACTTCCTCGCATTATTATGAATTATATTGCATATTATTCGCACGTTCTATTATACCGCGAGCTAAATATCACTACAATAGATGCCATTTATCAGTGTACACAATAGCAATTCCTGGTAAACAGCATCTTAGCTCGAGCATCCGTGTATAAGATCAATTAGCAACTTCTCCTGTAAGTCGGAGAGGTACCTATTGTGTATGAGGGTCGTTGTTTAATGATTTTGTGAAGAGCGGATAATACTATTACGAACGTGCTGTTGTTAATGGAAAAAGAATAGTTGCAAAAAGAATTTAGACGTTGGAGCATATTGGTAATTATGTCTTATGAATTTTATGATCGAAGTTATAAACAAAAAGAGGGATTCAATATGAATTAAATAAAAAGATACATATTTGAAAACTGCCTTTCCATGTATAATATAATAGATAACTAGTAGGATTACTATAATTCTGAAGATTTCCATTTAATATGGTTTATGGTTATTTGTAAAATTAGATTTACTAGTATTAACTGTTCGCAATTATTTCGCCCGGCTTGAAATGGGAAAATACCAAATTGATGAAATATTTATTGAAATAGGTATTCCATTACCAAATACAAACCTTATCATTATGGTCATTCTGACATATTTATATCGACATTACACCACCAATTTGTAATTAATATTTAATACTTACATAGAATGTATGCCTAGTTACCTTTACTCTATAACTAAAAATAAACAATCAGTTCGGTCGAAGTTCATGTTTGCAAATGGAGGGATAATGGAATCAGTTTGGAAGCTCGTCAGTGTTGCTTTGGGTTGATTAATCTTAAATTATTAGCCAGTTATTTTAGTTCTATTTAACTCTTCTGTTTATTAATGAACTGCTCTCTAACTAACCTTTGGTTGGTCAGTTAATGTTAATGCAGATGATTCAAATTCGATGAATGTGTAGGTAAGTATTTTTGGAGTAATCCATTATTACAGATATAATTTAGTAATATAATGTGTCGTAGAAGTATTTGATGATTTATTAATAAGATCGATCGTATTCTTGGTATAATATTGTTGGTAACATATAGTTGTTGTCAGTTTAATGCCTACTGAGGACGATAAATTTATAGAAGTATCTATACGGAGGGCGCGTTTCAGTGTCCATAAAGAAAATTGGTAAACATAATGTTTTGGGATGCATCTCATCGCATCTCTACAGGACAACAAGACGTAACTTCTTATTGTTTAGATTTATAATAATATGTATAATATTTGTTGTGATTGGTCAAACAATCGGCTCAGACCATTTTTTACTTACTATGGACGGTGCCACAGTAGTGAAAATTTTAAAGACTTTAGCAGCTTAATTTACAGTCCATCATAAAGTACGGATATTACCTTCTTTCGAGCAAATAAACACTAAATAAAATAAAATTAACAATTTTTTTAACATACAGTTTACCATTGTATGAAACGGTACAGTATTAAATTAGTCTTTAATCTTTCTTTCTCTTGCATGACGTTATAAACATTATGATTGATTACTAAGAAGATGATATTATTGTTATGTGAATTAATAGTGACCGCGACCACCGGACCAACCAGAATGTTTTGTACCACGGTGTATTTTGTATAGAATTTTTATATTTACAATGGACGTTTATCGTTGTGTCCCTCGTGTTTAGTCACAGTTCAATGTTGTGGAAGTGCGTGCAGGCCGAGATATGACAGAAGCCCAAACACCTCATAAATATTGCTAACGACGATCGGATTAATTCCGGACAGTTTGAGATTTTTGTAATAAATTCCTTTGGTCCTCTTGTTGTGCTCGGATTATGTCCACACTTTTAAAACGAGTATGTTTAGATTTGTTTAATGATATTTATGTGCAATTTTTGTATTATTTTTTGAAAGATTTTTAGCTTTTGCAATATTCATTTTAGGTTGCGAATTGCGATATTGTGAGCCTTAATCGCCGAAATACGATTTCAAGGTGATCCGATTTAATAGACTATTAAATTTGTATAAGGTAGACTCCACTTAATAAATTATGACTCGCAAATTAAAATATCCAATCTCAAATATATTAATCGTTAATGACTTTCGAAGGTGTTAGCTTTACAGCAATAATAATTAATCATAAGTAGACCCTTGTAACAACCGTAACTTGAACTTAAAGCTATAGAGAAGAAATGTTTACATTTAATTAGTATAAGTTGTTGTAAGGCAATAACGCTGATCTTATAATTGTGCTGCGTTGATCTCAGGTGTTCCCGGTTTCTTGACGACTGTTTGCGCAGGGGAGCCTCGGGGGTCACTGCACAAAGAAGGGTGCTGGAACAGAGAATTTATGGAGCTGTTATTTAACATTTTTTTTAATGATATATATTACAAAGTGTATTAATTCGAACTGAACCGTAATTTATGATTATAATAGTTTTGTATTGTCTTTATTCAAAACAGCCACATAGAGATTCATTCCTATACATTTTAAAACTTTAAAGGAGTTGAGCATAAAATATATATTTATAAGTATGATTAAATGAAAATAAGAGAATTTCGTCTAACGATGGTAAGATTATAAGGATTACCAACGTTAGATTAAATTCATATACCTAGTAACAATAAATATTACATTTAGTTTTATACAAATTATTTAAGATAAGTTTACATTAGATGCGGATGCACAGTTCTCTTTAAAATACATTATATCTATCACTTCACAATAGAATTATCTACCACACTAACGTAAAACCACTATACAATTTACGTAACAATGCGACTCCTAAAACTTCTTGTCCAATTTGGAAATTACGTACGTCGAAGATTATCGCAGCGAGGGCCCGCCGGAAGCTGCACAATGCGGGGCGCACCGCTGTTATTATCTACCTGCTACGTCACTTCCGACCGCCCGCCATTCGAGAAAATCGTTTGGTATTCTACATTTAAAAATTATTTTTGCAAATGGCCTGTTTTAGGTGGCTCTGGCTTTGTGTATCGCAAGTAATTCATTTGAATTGTTGAAGAGATAGAGGTTTTTAAGATTAGATATTACAATCACTGTATTAAGATGGAAAGTTTATTATGTAAAGAATGAAAGATGAATGTAAAGAATGAAAAAAAAAATATTTAAATAATATATTTTAAATCTAGGTATTTAGTGCTTCGTATTAGAAAACCTCAGATATCAAAGTTCAACAAAAAGCTCATCATTATTCAGATTATTTCGCTTATCATCGACTTAAAAGCTCGTGTATCTTCCTTTATCTTAAAATCTAAAATATATTTTAAAACTCTTCATTTATATAGTCAACGTGTTTCTTATTTCAGCTTTCCATCAAATATGATATGCCTGGTGCCTCATTGATACATAGACATTTATAATTTTATAATAGTCTAGCGTTCGAAATCAGACTTTATTGTGCGCTCACGTGCCAATCCTGTCCTGTAAGTACTCAAGTTCTATCGAACTCCATAATTACGTTGAAATATTAATCTTCCAAGAGAAATTTTGCCTTCGGGAATAAAAAGTAATCCTCTTAAAAATAAAGCTACTTTTGGCTGCCATTATTGGCTCGTACTCAAACATTATGTAAAGTTGTAAGCAAAATGAAACAAATTTGAAATTAACTTAACTCCCGAGGCTATAAAACTTAGTTCACCGCAAAGAGATCCTAATTTATTATTGACTCGTAAAAGGTTTTGTTAATGGCCGTTCCTAATTAAGACGGTGAGGTAATTCCCTACAACTTACCGAAACTTCACATAAGGTTTATAACAATGAGCTGATTGGAAGAAGTGTCAGGGTATCGACCGTCCTACATTGTTAAAGGCTTTTAGATTGAGCTGAAGTATTTTCGAAAGTATTTCAAATTTCTAAAGCTCTTCTAGCTATCTGGATAATAAATTAAATATCGATTTAATACCGTCTTAGATTTTTTGTTACATTATCTAGGTAGGTATTGTAATAAATATTAGCTTGCTAAGTTAGTTAAGACTGAAAGTAGAGCATAGAGCAACCCTATTAAATTTTCAAGAGCATTCAAGTGTTCAAAATGTTTAGTATTTTACACCTCAAAGCTTACGACACACGTTAGAATAGAAACAACGTGTTGGTATTACGGTAAACCTCAGAATGTTGTTCATCTTCACATCTGTATTCCATTAGCAAATACGGTTTAACCTGCCAACCGATTTTCCACTCTACTTTGATCCCTCCATCCCCCCTGTTGCGCTCTATGATTAGGTGTTCGAGGAGTGAATGATGTGTAATCATGGCTCTAATGAGAATGGTCGGCGTGTAAGACGCAATGTACGCCTGAGGTGCCATCAGGCAGGTAACGAGTAGGCGGGACTAGGGGTGTCGATATTTGATTAAATTTGCTTTAACGATATAATTTTATCGTAATATTGTAAATGTGAATCGTTTAGGAGTTTTTCTGTAGAATTAAACAACGGTCGTTATCGACAGATTCGTTTTGAAAATGCAGAAGGTATTCGGATACCTACAAGAGTGTTCGTAATTTGAGAAAGAATAATATCTGTATAAGGGAGAGTTTAATGATTCAACAATGAACAGTAGGTATGTTTAAACTAAGTCGATTTTATGGGCCCAACAAAACTCACAAGCATAGAATGAAGTTACTAAATTTGATAATTAATATTTTAAACTACCTATATCAAGAAGGTCCTTTAAGAAAACGTTTTGTAAAAATATAAGTACTTTTGAAAAACAATTGAGGATTTTTCACTGACTAGGTACTAAGAAAATGTCCCTAATAAATATGAAATCTACGTATTCATTACCTGACTATAACGTTATAATCGTCTCCAGAAACACATATTATTTGAAAAGATTAAAAAATAGCCAGCCCTACGAATGGAAACATGTCAGCTAGCCCGTGTAATCTCGTTCGGATCGCGGGCACGAATTTCATAAGTGCGCGGTCGAGTTAATGGATGAAAACATTAACTCCAGGGAGCTCCCCGAATCTACCACGCTGACTTCAGGGATACATTTGCATATGACTAACATTAAAACTTTAAAGTTGGTAAAGTGCTCTAGGGGGCCACAATTATTGTAGTAGTTTATAAGAGTGGTACGATTTGTGTTCGCTTGCTGCTACATATTTCAAACGTCGCATTGTGGATCTTGGTTCAATTTCATTCAATTTTAAATAAAAAGGCTTCAAATCTTTTGATTTAAGAAGAATCGTGTAAATAATAAACTCGTACGCAATCATCACGGGTCCCTATGAGATATGGGGATTGGGGGCATCATATGAATAATCTGAAAATATATAACCTACAGATTTATCTGTGAAAAGTAATGTAAGCCCCCATACCCAATATAAATCTTAAGAGTTTATTTAAAAATAAGTCTGTTTATCACATAAGTACACATTCTTGACTTGTTATTTCTCTATAATGTGATAAAATGCAACTCTACTTATTCTATAATCATCAATTTTAGGTATCTAATACCTAATGTAAATCTATAGTTTATTATTTCTTCTTGATTCAATATAATATTTTATCATGTTATTATTTATTATAATAAAAGTCTATAAAAGTTAATCTACACTCAAATGCACTACCCATATTATACTTATGTAATCTGTTGTTAAGGATCTCATTTCATTTTGAGAAATAATACCATTATTAATTATTTCCAGATTCTACAATCAATTCCGAGCACTAGGGATAAGATTACCCAGAGTAACCACATGGATGCATTGATAGTATTCAAGAAGCCATAGTGCCAGCGCAACATGAATATATTTTTTTTCAATAGGAAGCAATATCATACTTTGAATGTTTTAGTGCAATAATACACATTTATAAATCCAAAATCTTTTTATTTATTTATTGACAAATGAATTGCTCCTTTAGTTCTTAAGACATAGGTTACACGCTCAGTTTGGCGTCAGTTCAGTCCATCAGTCTGCTCAGAATGACGGGAGAATTATTGTCTAACCGGTTGACTGACGGACTGATGGTTCAGAATGACAAAAATTAAATATTTTAAATATTTTTCATCATTCTGTAGTGAATGACAGCAGATTGATGCCAGACTGATCGTGTAACCGCTCGAATCATTCTCGCGTCATTCAGTCACCGTCGTCGACGCAATGGAGCAAGACGTGCCGTTTTGAAAATCTTCTTCTTCATCCTGTTGTCGTATTTCATTTAATAAATTTAGATGCGTATAATGTTCTCTTT
>CAJQZM010023526.1:0-25819 GCA_907164665.1 Colias nastes | reverse complement strand
TTTTTATTCAAAAATGATGCCTTTTTTAAGGATTATTACATTTTTTTTTAAGATTTACTTGGACTTTATGTCTAAAATAAATGTTAACAGTAAGAAAATAGAGTTTACTATTGAAGACCAAGATATTTTTTCTCTAGATCAATTATTACTTTAGTTATAAACGAAATAAGAATTGAGACTTACTTTTCGAGCTCGAACGCGATCAAAGAGCGCACGCGATATTCAACTTTATTACGGCTGTATTAGCGTCTAGTACCGTAACCGGTCTCTCAGTGCCAGAAATGAGAAAGGGAGCCTCCTCGTTGTGCAAAATAAAATATTGATTTTTGCATAAATCATTCCACACTTAATATTACCTACTCATCAATGCGGACAATGCCACGTGTAAGAACTACTAATCATAATAATATGGCGGTCACATTGATTTCTAAACTCACCGCAAATTTAGTCAATACTGTTTAAATGTTCCGAAATAGGTAGGTATACTATATTGTTATGACAAAAGTCCTGCGGCTATGGCGCCGAAACTATTGCAATATTAAACACAACACGTCAGGCAAAACATTTGCGACTTCTTTAACAAGGAAAGTGATCAAATCAAATCTCTTTATTATGCTAAAACATTACAAGTGATAACTGCGTTAAAAACAACCGACTTCAAACTTGCACTTGCAACATTTACAAATACAGACAAAAATGCTCATAAAATAAAAACTACTGGGCCTATCAGAATAAAATTTTTATGGGACCAATTCGACACCATCCCGCATCGAACAAAAAAAGAATCACGTAAATCGGTTCAGAAACCTCGGAGTAATCGGTGTACATACATAAAAAAAAACATACCGGCCGAATTGATAACCTCCTCCTTTTTTTTGAAGTCGGTTAAAAATCGCTTTTATACTGTCTACGCTAAGATCTTTAACACTTATACGCAATGAATTTTAACACGGTTGAATAGATATAGTGATTCAAGAGGAAAGTTTATATGTAAGATACATAATTGTACCCGTGCTATAACTGGGCGGGTCACTAGGACAGAATAAAGTAAAACAAACGAAACAATTTGACAGGTAAAACAATAACATTATACAGTTTAGTTCATATTTGATGGTCCCAATCATCTCTGTCTTTATTAATGCTCCAAAAAGCGCAAAGATTGGTTTAACCGACTTAGCTTGGAACCATGATCAAAATTGAGAACAATACCTACATCCGAATATTGTTGCTGCAAAACAATATTCATATCCTACGAAAGTTTGTAAGGATGGTTGGATGTATGTGTGTTTG
Organism: Colias nastes; assembly: GCA_907164665.1. Taxonomy (NCBI): domain Eukaryota; kingdom Metazoa; phylum Arthropoda; class Insecta; order Lepidoptera; family Pieridae; genus Colias; species Colias nastes. Next base: position 24,529 of record CAJQZM010023526.1, on the reverse strand, counting down.
ATGCTTTTTGACGAAAAATCTACGGGACGGATTTCGATGAAACTTTATATGCATCAGAATAACACATGAGCTATAGAAATACTTTATTTTAACCGCGAATTCGTTTGCGGGTGAAACCGCGCGGCACAGCTAGTAATCTATATGTATGTTAGAGTTTAAAGTTTTTATTAAATATGGGCATAAGTTGGCTGAAATAAATAAAAATATATAAACAAAAAACCTGCACAAGACGGCAGCCGTGGCATACTTTCGAGTTTCAATAGCGGTCATTGGCGCAAAGGTCACTCATTCATAGGCGATCGTGAATTCGCAATCCTTCATCGTGACTGTTTGCTGGCTGTGTATCGGTTTGCTCATTTATTTCGTGCCCACATATTATAGATTCATTATTATGAGATGGATAGTTACTTTTAGGCAAATATATCCTGGAGATAAGTCGGCCGTTCTTTTGAGACGTTGGAATTGTTTAAACAGGATTGTTCATTTATTTCGTGCCTAGTGCCTACATATAAGCGTACTTTGATTAATATGAGATGCATCTCGCATCTCAGCAAGTTCGAGGCAAACATATCCTGGACACGAGTCGGCTATTTTTAATTTTTATTCAGAAATTATAATAGCATATCTACATCAAAAATCTCTGTTTCTGTGTTGGATTTTGAATTGAATTCCCTTCGAGGTTCTTTCACATTTCTCAACTTCTCTATTGTGAATTTCGATGTCATTCATAACACATAATACGCATCAGGTGCAGTGTACTATTTTATCCTCACATGAAATCCTATTATGCATTTTATTGCCTACGGCTGACAAAAATTCATAAATTTAATTAAAATCCGAAACGCTTAACGTGAAATCTCTTTTTTATGACAGTGCAAAGGATATTCGTCATGTTTAACGAGTGAACCGTATATAAAATTGACAATAAAATGTCAGCTCGCTCTTATTGCCATACTGCCTACATTTTTATAGAATCCACGGCGTTCTAGAGAGGCTTTTTAGAATTCACAATCCGTAGAAAATACGTAATTTTATTCTGTCAATACAAGCCTTGCATCGCGTTCGAATAGTTATTTATAGCGGGAATATCTTATCTATACTAATATTATAAAGCTGAAGAGTTTGTTTGTTTGTTTGTTTGAACGCGCTAATCTCGGGAACTACTGGTACGATTTGAAAAATTCTTTCGGTGTTAGATAGCCCATTTATCGAGGAAGGCTATAGGCTATATATCATCACGCTAAGACCAGCAGGAGCGGAGCAATGCGGGTGAAACCGCGGGGAACAGCTAGTCCTTTATAATTAGTAACAAACGTAGGTATGCCAGGGAGTATCAGACAAAAAAAAGCGTTAAAAATAATTGAAGTTATTATTCATTTTGAATGCATATTATAGGACCTTAGACTTTCCGAAAAACATCAGATGACGTATTTTCTCGACATAATAATTATAGCCTGTTTCAGCTACACAGCCATCTCTACATTAAATTCATAATGAAGTAAACCGAAACTGTACTACGCTATATAACACGTATAATTATGATAACCCACCTAAATGTCGAGGTCGTTCCGAACTTTATATAGCCTATATAACATCTACCATAACCTTATCGACTTAAGCCAAGATAAATACAAAGAGTACCTACAAAACAAAATTAAAATCCCGTGACCTCTTGTGGGGTATTGAGCAGATACATAAGGTATACAACTGATTCACAGATCCATTTTTCTTTAGGGAGAAAGAAGTAAGGGATGTGTCCTGCCAGACCGTGATGTTATTTTTTCTTCGACACCACAAATCGAGCCCTATTTCGACTTAACCACTGTACCAAGGAAGAGGTCTGAGTACAATATAATAATAATAAATTATATAAAAATAAACAAATTGTATAAAATTTAAGTTTTTACTTTTTAATTTCAATTTATAATTTAATTTTTATGAAAAATTGTTAAAGCGGTGTACCTGTAATTTAGATACGTAAATACTAATGTGTATTTTAAGTTAATTTTGAATTGTTTGAACAAAAAATTATGTATCTAGTTGGTAAGCCATTTTTTAAATAAATAAATAAATAAATATAGTGGTACATAATTAATACTCCGGTTACAAGTTGAGCGCGAGCCAAGTAACGGCCGGAGGGATAATCTTTGCATGTCCAACTTAAACTTCCTGAATATACGATAGCATCCGTACACTAGGCTGATCAATATAACTAAAGAGGCCTTGTTAATCTGGAGTTTTTTGTATTTATATCGAACTTTTATGTTAGTATGAGAGTTTGTGTTCATTTTTTTGGGAGAGCAAAGTTTTCAAAAGGGACTGATCAAATTTTGTGTCTGATCAAATTAAAAATTTTTTAATACAATAATGACAAATATAATTCTCTTACTTTAACGTAGGTTTTGACCATTTTTTTTTCAGTAGAAAAATATAAGATATTTTTTATTAAATTAAAACTATGCTCAAAAGAGTAATTTTCTCTCAAACACAATTACATTCTATTTTAACCTGAATAATTTCCTTCTATTTTAACCTTACGACCCAAATTAGTTCTAAAAGAAATTAGATTCGCTACCTACTGTTTCACGCAAAAAATAAGGCTTACTCTTACTTAGATTCTTGAAGTTAATTACGCCTCATAGACCCTTTTTAGTACTATTGGGTATACTTAAAGTTAAACGGTTCCCATAAAGTTTTAAAACTTTTATGTCACATTTCCATAGATATTTTCCACATCAGAACCACTATTAAAGCTCTGGTTTCCTAGGATAACGTGGCAGTAATAATGCGGCCGCAATTAAGCCTCGAATGACGTCAGTAAAACGGCATACATAACCACAGTATATATCTACTAAAGAATATTTTTGCCACATATTCACCACAGTATGTTTAAGTCAACTAAATAATAATTTTGTCATATATTCTACAAATCGTTAGGCTTTGGTGTTTATCTGTCTGTCTGTGATTGACAGGCCTCTTGGGTCATTAGAAACCCTTCTAATTTGGGTTTTGAACATTTCTTTGGATTTAAGTTGATCGTTACCCAATTCCTGCAACTTCTGAACAGATTTGAAATCTTGCGAATTATTAACTGTCTGTCTGGTTTAACACAAAACATTATTCATCCCTGTTTAATCTTGTTCCATTCAAATGCTTGTTATTTTAATTTGCCAAAATTCAATGAAATAATCGGTCAAGTATATAAAAATATCCCACCAATTACAAAAGGTATTATTATTAAGATAAGGCTACTAATCTTTGTACGTAATAAATAATTCTTCTGTGCGATTGTTTGTCACCGGTTAAACCAATCGGACCAGGCCAATTTTAATGACATGTTTGTTGTGTTTTCAGGCGGATTCTAGATTTCTGAAATGGTTTATGATTACAATTACAAAACGTGACTGTTTTGCAGGATAAACCTAGTATACCTATGACTGAGAAATATAATGGCATGTCCACTAAACCATTACTAATATGACAAATAGACCCACCTATAATACTGCGTAACAACCTCCTGCGTCATGTTCTTCGTGGAGTCTGGCTCTTCGACCCTCGCGAGGCCAAAGTCGCAGATCTTGAGCACGCAGTTGCTGTTCACCAGCAGGTTGCCGGGTTTGATGTCCCTGTGCAGGATGCGCGCTGAGTGCAGGTACTTTAAACCTAGAGAGAATGAGTTTTTAAGTATTGATTTTAAATCTAATTTAGAGCAAGAAAGGTGATTAGGCAACAAAAATTATAAGAATTGTTAGTCTTTTCACACACATTTTTTTGGACACCATTTGGCATTGAAAGTTTTACAATATTTCACATAACGAACAAAACTACTTAGATCATGCAACGTTTTTATTGTGCAATTTTTCTTTCAATGTAAGATTTTTTGCAACTATTGCGGTAATTTTACAATCAACATTCAAAGGAGAAATAAACTGTTTTATTTCCTTCAACGACACATTTCGCATAACCCACAGTACATACACCGTTGGCATAGCACCAACTATACTCATTATAACTATTCTGCACATAAAAAACATTGTCCAACTGTCTAAAACATTAATTTATAGCAAACGCACCAGTATAAGAACACGCTAATACCACAGTATAAGAACACGCTAATACCAAACGAAACCGCTTCTCGGCCGCCGCGGGTGGAATTAATAAAAATCCTATTTCCTCAAACGGTTCTGGAATATTCTGGAGCCAGCGGGACGGCACTGGCCTGTGATATAGCGAGGACATTTTCAGAGCAATAACGTTTCCCTAAGGCCCGGTGCGGACAAAGTTCCGCTCAACTGCGCGTGATAGTAATTGCAAAGCCGCAGAAAACTTATTAAAATATAGCCCGAGTTGCTGAGCTCGGTAATCCTGGCCGTTTCTAAAACAGTGTAGAGGAAGCGTTGAACACTATTTATTATTAGTTGTTAGTAGCTCGCAAATGCGCTGCACTTATTGACTGCTCTGAGATACTTTGTTGTTCTAGACACTAACTTAATGGAAACGAATTACCGCTATATTAATGTTCATAAAGCGAACATCTCGTACCTACATTACTTCTTAATTATTCTACAAAAGTTTAAGAAATTATTATTTCATTTTTCTTCAAAAGTTAGAGAAGGATTAACGTAGTTGCTTTCGGCTATTAATCAAGCCAGGATTATTTTATATAAAAAAAGGAAGTGTCTCCTTTTGGGCTTTGGGATGATGATTTCACATTTGTGTCATACGTGCTACGTGGTACATACGTGCCCTACCAATGCGAGATATTCATTAATCTTATTTATGGAACCCGAAACCTCGGTGCTTCACTAGCGTAGGTAACATGATAGTAATTTTCATATAAATTTTAGTTGATCCGGGAATCACTGTTTTGCTAGGAAACACTTATCACTAAGGATCGTAGGTATATACAATTTATTTTACAACCAACCAACAAAATATTATAAAAATCAGTAAAGCCGTTTCAAACGTGTTTGAATACAAAGACTGATACGAGAATATTTCATAAAAATATTCGATTAATAGTCTGTAGCCACGATGCAAATAAAAATACAGTTCACTATTGATTTACGAAGCTATGTTATCACAACTGAAAGTCCACACCACAAATGTAGGTACCTACATCCCATGCCATACGGTGCAGCTGCTTAAGGGCAAGCTCCCTAAATTTTATGTGAATTTGCATTAATATTCTGAAACAGTCACACATACAATCAAAATGGAAATTTAGTATATGATTTATTGGGTCTTTTTCTTTCGATGTACAAGACAGAAACATAATTGTAACATTTTCGCTCGATTCATTTTTTATTCAAAAATGATGCCTTTTTTAAGGATTATTACATTTTTTTTAAGATTTACTTGGACTTTATGTCTAAAATAAATGTTAACAGTAAGAAAATAGAGTTTACTATCGACTGCCAAGATATTTTTTCTCTAGATCAATTATTACTTTAGTTATAAACGAAATAAGAATTGAGACTTACTTTTCGAGCTCGAACGCGATCAAAGAGCGCACGCGATATTCAACTTTATTACGGCTGTATTAGCGTCTAGTACCGTAACCGGTCTCTCAGTGCCAGAAATGAGAAAGGGAGCCTCCTCTTAAATAGCGCCAGGCTCATTAAACATCGATGTTTACGTTAAATATTCCCATGTTATCACTATTGCGCCTGTCGAAACAGAAATCCAGTCACGCACGGCATAGCGATAGCTTTGAATGAAATATCAACATTTGACCTCATAGGCTATGTATGTACCTATGATTAAAACATCCGTATTATGTGTCATATACCTACACTAATATCATAAAGTTTTATTTTTTATTTTTTTATAAAACGAATAAACTCCATAAACTATATATCCCCTTAGAAAGCTAAACCTTTACCCAATAACCTATACGTACCTACCAAGGCTATTTATTGTATTGCCTCGTATCAACCCGAGCAAAGCTAAACATCCATAAATTCTAAGTGCATCAACCAATTATATAATGACTAACTTTAAACTTTTTACATAGAAAATTATTATAGAATATTCCCGAACATTTCAATAAGAGAAGCACATTTTATACCTAACATTTGAAACTACATATACATTCTGTCGGCGCCGTTCGCCAGATTTCCCGCCCATAAATATTAGATGCCGACGTCGCTATATTGTATTTATCAAAATCCGATACTCTCCAAGTTACCGTCGAGTGTGATAAAAATCTTCCAATGATATTTCCCAGTAAAATAGGTGATATCCCGACGTCTCCGCGTGTGATGTTTTTATGGTGAAATATTTTACATGTCAGGTATATATTGAAGTGCACATTATTAACATATTTATTTTTAAGCCCCCAAGAAGTACAAGTTGAACTTTGCAATTAATGTTTCAAATAAAAAAATTGGTTGTCTGTAAAGTCGGTTTACTGACGATAGTTGAACGTGACAACGGCCGATTGTGCTTCTTTGTCGCTCGTTCCGCGCTCTCGCTTGCACTTCAAGCCTTACGGAACGCCTCAGAGCGCGAGGTAACGCCGCATGAGTCATGTTTTTTCGTGCGTGCAGCCGGCTATCGAATTATAAGACGTTGTCACGTCAAAAAACGTAAATCCGTGTGTTCGTTTATTCATGACATATTATAACAAGATTTTGTACTTCATATTGATCAAGGCATATTTCAATGTGGAATCACTGGAAAAAATCTGCAATCATTGTAAAGGGATCAAACTCAAAATTATGCTGGAATCTAAAGCATTTGGTCATTGCAAAAAACAGCTGTAATTCATTCATTATGGTCTCTTTAAAACCGGTTCGTTTTGTACCTATCATGTACCGTTCTTTCACTATAGGTATGCCATTCTCGCCTATTTCGCAATCCGCAAATGGGATGCGATTAAAACATCAACGACCATTGTAATGCAAAACATCGGACCGCACTCGTTGGCTCCATTTAAATTCGGTTGACTGCAATCAAAACAAACTACGCTCTGCCGATGAATTGTTTGAAATACGCAACATTCTATTTATTTAATCTTGTATGATCTAGGACGCGGTACAAAAACTCATTGTTGCACAAACTAACGACATATAGATAACAATATATAAGTGTATGAGAAAGGTGAAAGGTCCAGTTTAAGGCTATTTCGACAGGTCTAAACGGTAAGGGCCAGTTTCAACATTTACTGATGAAGTCACTGATAGCACAATATACAGATACATACAGTAAGGAAACTTCATACAAAATGTTCGAAATGTTTCCCCCCCCCATCAAGCGTGTTTACGAGGGTATTGAGGGGGATCGATAGTAGCGGGTGACACATCCACAGATTTTAAATGACAAAGATACATAGTATAGAAAAAAGTTTAAAGTGATGTCATTTCACATTAAATAAATATCGATTGTTTCAGTTTGTAGCCCTGTCAATAAATATATTTGTAAATACCGTATCTGACTACAAGTTAAAAAGATACTATTTGAAGTTATACTTCTTTTGGCGCGATGGAGAAAAATGATGAGAGATAATTTTATTCACCGACACCTAAATTCAACAGCATGGAGTTAGCTCTAGGTGGTATGAAAATTGATAGCTATGTTCAAGTTGTATTTTTTTCCATACGCCAAAGAAGTATAACTTCTAACGCGTGTACATAAGTACACACACTCCTTTTTTAATTTCTATAGATATGGCAGCATGAGTTTTAAATTATGTTGACATATTTTCTATCAAAATGATAGCTACAAATAGTCACTATTAGGAGTCCATTCTGTTTAAAGATCACATCTATTTTTACGCAATCTAGAAGAGCACAAAAATCTAAAAAAATGGAAACCTTAAAAAATCTTGTTTAAATTTATGTGCATTCTAAGATATTATAATTATTGTATTTTTATCGATACGTGGCGTCTCCACTTTGTCAAGCACTAAGCCTGTCAAACTATTTTCTTTTTCTTCCTAAAACAAAAAGGTAGAGGTTCTATGCTCGTATAATAATAATAATTTTAATTTATTTTTGCATATTGTGTGTTTTTTAATTTAATTTAATTTATCGTTTTAAAAATAATTTAGTAGGTATACCTACATACAAGTATTGTAAATTCTGGTTTAAAATAATTATTGAATATATTATGTATAATACAAATATCAAGCATTATAAATAACTAGCTTCCGCCCACGACTTTGTACGTGCATCCCCGTTTTTCCCTGTTCCCGCAAGAATTTCAGGAAATCCTTTCTTAGCGGATGCCTACGTCCTAACATCTACCTGCATGCCAAATTTCAGCCCGATACGTCCAGTGGTTTGGGCTGTGCGTTGATAGATCACTATATCAGTCACCTTTGAGTTTAATATATATAGATTTAGGTACATTAAATAGCCTTCGGCGTCCATAACAAAACAAGATTTCGAAATATAGCACTGATAAAAACGTATTTACTTTTACAAGCTGTATTAATTCGGATTGTTTCTTCTTGTAAATTCATATTTAGGCTACACCATTTTTGTATTTTAACGGGTTTTAATCTCAAAATTACCACAAAATCAACTGTGAAAAAAAGCAAACAGAAATATACAGGCCGAATTGATAACCTCCTCCTTTATTTTTGAAGTCGGTTAAATATCAAAAAGGTAACAGCCCTATAGCTATACGTCATAATTTCATCGCAGGGGCTTAGTTTAGTGTATGTACGTAGTATACAGGGTGTAATCGTTAAGTGTGCACAGGCAATTATTCCGTAACTATTACAGATATCAAAAAACTTTAAACTGATATCGAAAGTACTTAACCTAATGAGTAAAATGGCCATAATAAATTTTTAAAAATAATTCGAGAAATATCTAAAAAATTAACTTTAAACCCTCCCATACATTTAGTATGAGATATGAATATTCCATGTACATTTAATATGAAAGATTTCATCTTTTAATTTCTTTTTTTGGTTTTCTGATTTAATTACTTCGCAAATTTGAAGGGAAGTTCATTTAGAAACTGTAAATAGAGTTTCTCACTGTATTGCACAATGAGGACGTCACTTCGAAAATCTGCTATGAATACAAAATGTATGGGAAATAAAATGTATGGAAGCTTTTAATGTAACATTTTTGGATATTTCTCGTTTTATTTTTTTTAATTTATTATAGCCATTATACTCATTAGGTTAAGTACTTTCGATATCAATTTAAAGTTTTTTGATATCTGCAATAGTTACGGAATAATCGCTTGTGCACACTTAACGATTACACCCTGTATATCTGTCAACTGTGCTGATAGCCTATTTTACAATTTGGACGTAAATTTTCATGCATCACTTATAATTTTATCAGACAGATAAGCTAAACAGAACATACCCAGAAAATGTGAAACTTACCCATCCTTGTAAGATAGTTATATCCTATTCACATACATTACACACAACTTTTACGGACGTGAATACTTTAGTTGCTATACCACACAAAAAACTATTGAATCCACTTGATACGCGGACGGATAATGGCCTGACATAATCTATCTAGCTATCTTTTACCCGGATATCACGACATAGTGCTTCTTTAAGTACTTTTATTGTTTGTGTTATATATTTGATTGACAGAAAAGTTCTGAAGTGATGGAAAACTGTATCCCTAGAGCACTAGCAATTAGCACTATAATATTACAATTTATTGCCTTTTTAATCGGATCACTTTAACATATAAATCGCAATACAGCAAAAACTCCAGCTTACAATGATCAACGCATCATAACCCCTTGATTCTTTTCCACCATTCCAACTCCTAATGAACTTAGGACCAATAGTTTCAAATTGTTCCCTTGTTCTCAAGAACGGCACGAGCTATGCTTGGAATGTTATCGCGGGGGCAAGAAACACTGCGGTCTGTATACACTATACAGGTTCACCTGCAAACTGCACTGGGTCCAGTCATTCTACACGGAATGTGGAGCACGCGCCGCTTGTTAATACTTGGAGTACTGGTGGAACAATTTTAAGCATTCGGGCTAATGCTGGTGCCATTAATCGTGTGTGCTTTGCGACGTTGTATGCAGTATATGACAAGCTATGCACCTCTGGGGCCTTTAAGAGCTATGTAGCTTACAACGGATATCTTTGCAAAATATGACATAACTGTAGCATTGCAAAATATTGAAATATTGTTTTGAATATCGTGACCTGATCGTACATTATAATAAAAATAAGATATCTTTACAATCTTAAAAATCATGCTAATGTCAGCAAATACACATGACAGACAGAGATACAAACGAAAATTCTATATTTAATCCACCCAGTATTTTATCTTTATCGAGACTCCCTTACACTGTCAACATCATCCCTTCTCCATTTATCTGTAACATGTTAGAACGTTTCAAAACAATAACCTCAAAAGGCTGGGCTCCAGTGAGCACGTCGAAACAAATTAACGACAAGTCGGTGCTTTGCGAGTTGCGAGTTTAATTTCCCACCGGGCGTAGGTTTTCACCGCGCGACTTTGAGCCAGACATGCCGCGTTCAGCTGTCCCTACTCCCTTCGTCGCTGACCGAATTTCTAATGAAACGTGTAATGGTATTCCGTTTGCCTTTCGTGACGTTCCAGTTCTCTGGGTACAGAATACAAATGTAAAAATATTTCTCGGAGTAAAAAGTAAGCATTCGATTCTGTTACATCTGAGCTAACAAAACTAAACGACAGCTGTTAATTTATATTTAGTGGAATCACTCAAAAAGTACCGAATTTGATTATCCAAAATTATTATGGATTATTGCAAAATTATTGAAACTATTTCAAAATTAACCAAAAACAAGTTATACTTAGATTACCTACTAACAATAGCATACTATACGCCATGTACACTCTCCGGATGAAATCAAACATCCCCAAAACCTAACAGAAAAAGCATCCTAGCATATTTCCACGCATAACGCTGGAGGAACACAAAAAGCCTAGTATATGGGACAATAAGAACCGTCGCATAGCAATACAAGCTGGTTGGCTGGTTGGCTGCGCAGGTGAACGGCCGCGTGCAGCCGACCACGACGTCAGGACTCCACTGAGGACAATGCACTACTAATCATGTATCTCTACTTATAAGGCTGGTGCGTGTGTCAAACACCTTATTTAAAGCTGATGGACATCGGGATTAGACTACTATACCGGAGCGAGTGGATTCTATCGCCACTGTTAAAATCATATTAAACTGAATGGTAGCAGCACAATAGTACGAATCAAGCTTCTATCATTGATTGGTTTCGTTAGTAATCACTAAACATGTTACTTATTAAGTATGGAAATATTTTTCAAGTTATTTGTTTAGTTAAAAGAATCAAAGTGCATACCGAATATCTGAAAATGTTTATCATTCCTGCAGTCTAGACGTCTTATACAAACGTTACGACCCCAAACTTCAGCACTTGCTGACAAAAATTTCACTTTAAAACATTCTGGAAGGCCAAGATACAGACTTTTGTCAACAGAATAAACCTATATAGACTCAACATTTTCGTTTTAGGTGTACCTAACTTAAAAGTCACTTGTTAACAAGTCAAACAACTTCTTAATTTACTATATGCCTATATAGATAATTAAGAACTTCGCCATTTTCAAAACTTGGTACACAAGTAAAGAGTTTCGGTTTGTATAATTGTATGTTATATACTTATATAGGGTATGTGGAATGGTGTATTTAATGTTACCTAGTATTTATTTCTTAGGCATTAGGCGGATTCGAAAGGTTGCTCGCTCTGTATGGATCCGCCTATAAGCTTTTAAAATATTGGTTCTATACCTTAAAAATCTTGAGTTTTCGATTGACTCTAAAATAGTATATTATTATTTACAGATTATCTATCTAATGTATTCAAATACTTTACCTAGGTTTTATTTTTATTTTCAGTGATATCATGCAAAGTCGAACACTACCATTCCGTTTCCCGAAACTAAAAGCTCGTGTCGTGAGTGCTATAGCACCGTCATATTACATAGCAGCATATATTTATCGATACTGCAGCACTCAATACGTCCGTACCGGTCAAATCAAATCAATTATCAACATCACCTGGGCAAAGGAACGATTTTACGCTTCAATATTTTGCCGTCAAACATTTGAGGTAAACAGAGTCATGCACACCAACCCATAATTTGAGGGACAGCTATGAAAATAACAAATACAAAATATTTATTTAACAAGATATCGATTTCACTGTAACTTGAGACCTTTTTTCATTTTCTCGCAATTTCTAAAAATATACCTTGATAAAATGTTCATACACTTACCATGTACATTTTATAATACCTACCTATGAAAGCTTTACCTTTCATATTTTTATATTAGAGGTTTTAGAGGAAATAATCTCGGGAATTTTCACTAGCAAATCTCTATTAAATTCAACTAAATCTACCAAAAATGGTTGCTAAAGTTAATCATTTTTTAACATACAAACATTTATTTTTATTACCTTTCCCACCATATTTCTTATTATGTTAATATGATCTATTTCCAATACCCAACAAACACTTCCAAACTAACAAACTAAAAACAACAATATCCTCAGTTAAACTTTCATAATTAACGCCCTGCTGCATCAACACCGTTAGGAGAAGCAGTGCCAATCTCTCGTGCAGTTGCACATTATTTCGCTCACTTATGTGATACCTACCGTTATATATTTTTATTTGCCAATTCATTTACATTTCATTTCAATTACATTAACGGTAATCAACAATGTTGCCGAACTTTTATAACTATGTACCTAGGTGTTTTTGGTTGGCATTGTAAAACTAATGTTTTTTTACTTTGTTTACAAAAAGCTACGAGTATTTTATGCTATCAATTACTTACCAGACTTCAACAATTGAAGAGCGACATATAAATAAATACAACTTTTTTATTATACGTCGTCAATCATCGTACTTCGTAACAAAAAGCGCGATGTAAAATTACAACTTCTAACCATATTACATGGCTTACTGTATTCCCTGAAGTTCATGTTAAAGTTTCGCGAATACGGGACAAGCTAATTGCCGTCAGAGCCTAGTTTGTTACTGGTAACTCCCTATAATAGGGTTATAAGGTCGATATGGGTCATCGAAGCACTACTGTCATGTTTGGAAGTTAATTCATTAATGTATCAATAAGTTAAACAACGTCCTTAGCCTACGGAGATCACTGCTTAGTGATAAAGCCGCATAATAAAATATACTGTTTTTACAAAATTTTAGGTATAGTTAGTTATATAGAAGAGTTAAATACATAAACATAGTAATTAAATATTTCCCAGGATTAGACGTATCCTGGGAGATATCAGATACCAATATTCTTGCCAATGTTATATTTTATCAAAACATGAACCATGAATCATCGTCCATGTTAGAGTATAAAACATAAAAACAATATTTGCAATGAGAACAAGCGTGCTACATTGCCATAATTTCGCCCGTCACCCGAGCAAGCTTTCGATAACATCTACATTTTACCGAATAAACTCGATTAAAGCCATAATTTACAAGTTGCTAAGTCAATACTCTACTTTCACGTGCCGTTGTAGAAAGGTTATTTAAATTTCTGTGAAATTCACAATTCAACTACAAAATTGTATTATTTCGAACATTAAAAAATCATCTTTTATTAAACCAAGACACACATATACATATTTGCGTAATTAATAAGAAATCTGATTCAACTGCTCATTGCCCATTAACATATCCGAAACGACCTAAGTTCATAAATCAATAGAATTAAGGACGCCATTCACGCAACGTTGTTCTCAAAGGATGTGACAGAACACGCTGAGCGCGATAAAGGCCAGCGCACATCATTAACGTCCAACCGAGCGAGCCCATTACCATACCTATTACAGTGCATTTACATCAAACGAACATAGAGCTAGAGCTAGAGCAAGAGCATTCTTTCGTGATCTTTTAGTATATACGAAATCTCGTATTCAGTGGTGTACAGTATTAGAACATTGCATTGAATCTTATCGAACACACTAAGAACAACGAAAGAATACTCTATAGTACGGCTTGTTAACATAAATTACGGTCCCATCTGGCAGAAAGCATAAAACTTAGCATACATGTAGCTTTTATATATGTGCTTTAATTTTGATAAGGAAACACGCTGAGAAATGATCCCCCCCCCTCCTTTCTCCATTTTATCTCTCTCATTCTGTTTTTTTTTAATTTCTACAAAAACGATAGGACTAATGAGTTTACTTTTCAAGAAACAAATAAAGGTCGGTAAATTACCTACTCAACAATACTAAATTTATAGTGATAAGACATATACTTTTTAATAAAACCGTCAATGTATTGTAAACTTAGAAAGAAATTTTTATATTTTTTTATTTTTCTTCACTTAATGGAAAATTAAAAGTGTTGTGATAAAATGAACTAAAATTATTAAAAACTGTACACATCAAGCTACAAAACGATACGGTCTAACAAATTATTGTATAAGGTTTGGTTCCCGAGTTATAGCTCACGGCGTCTAACTCAACTGAATAACTCCTTTTTTTGCTTCTGCACAATATGTTACTGGAACTCGTTCCGAAGCAAGAACAATTATCTCCCCCGCACTTACAGAGGCCAGTACAAGGAAGCCCTGACTTCCTACAGAGGCATCGACCTGTAATGCAGCTGTGACAGGAACACTTAGTTAACTCCTTTACGGATGCTGCGGTTTCTTTGATAGTGCTCCATAATGGAGTCCATACACCATTTTCTTTCTTCCATCCCCAATCTTCAAAGTTGGGATATTCAGGGTTTGCTATCAAGCTCTGACCCCAGATGAATCCCGCTTGCAAACATGCCCGTTTTGTATGCTCTAACAGAGCACTAGACGTGGGTGGCAGCCTATCCATGGCCCGTCCCTTTATAAATAATGCCTTCCTTGCGTTATTGATGTCTTCAACATCACTTGTTTTATCATATGTTAAGATAACATATCTTGACAAAAGATCCAAATGATGGTTTTCAATCGCATTTACAGGCTGTGATAATTCTTTGAATATTTCGGTGACTTCAGGGAAAGATTTTAATAATCTTATATATAAAAATGAATCGCAAAATGTGTTGGTAAGCGCATAACTCGAGAACGGCTGAACCGATTTCGATAATTATTTTTTTATTATATTCCTTGAGGTACGAGGATGGTTCTTATGTAGAGAAAACGTAAACATGTACCACGGGCGAAGCCGGGGCGGACCGCTAGTCTTATATATAAAAATGAATCACAAAATGTGTTGGTAAGCGCATAACTCGAGAACGGCTGAACCGATTTCGATAATTCTTTTTTTATTATATTCCTTGAAGTACGAGGATGGTTCTTATGTAGAGAATGTACCACGGGCGAAGCCGGGGCGGACCGCTAGTCTTACATATAAAAATGAATCGCAAAATGTGTTGGTAAGCGCATAACTCGAGAACGGCTGAACCGATTTCGATAATTCTTTTTTTATTATATTCTTTGAAGTACGAGGATGGTTCTTATGTAGAGAAAACGTAAACATGTACCACGGGCGAAGCCGGGGCGGACCGCTAGTATTCTCATAATTTTCTTGCAAAAATGAAAGACATGTAAGCATATTTTGAAAACTATAAGTCCTATCAACATACATCCAAGGACTGTTTTTTAGATAATTTTATAAAGAAAACTTTTTTCTTTGACTGATTTCTCCTAGCTTTAGCCGTTTTCAAAAAAAAAAGAAAAAACTGCGATCAGGGACATAAAAGTGGGGGGGGAGGGGGAAAATATTGTGCTTCGACCTGTTTCTCCTTCAATATTGAAGCACACATATAAAACCTACATGCATGCCAAATTTCATACTTTCTGCCAAACGGGACCAATATTCATATATTTTTGAGTTAACAAGCCGTACTACTATGCCTGTTCACACTAAAATAATTAAATAACTTGACATAGTGGGGTTAGAATGAGCATTCGCTCGTTTGATGTAAGTGCACCGTCATAGGCCATAGCATGATAAAGAGATGAAAAAGTCCACCATTCACTAGTGACTAGACTACAACCGTAAAGAATATATTGGTGTTTCACTACGAGTTTTTGCTTAAGGCACATTTCTACGTGTCGTTTTAGTTTAATAGCTTCGTTTGTACGGTGTGGTCATGAAACAGGTAATTACTATATACAGTATTATTCTGTTTGAGTTAATTGAATAATTCATCGTTCGTTTACAAATGTTACCTCGTCTCTAAAATACAGCAAAAAAGTGGCAAAAAATGTTTAATATCTGCTCTACAGGCATTTTCTGCATATAGGGTAGCTCTAATAAAAATCGAGAAATTTCGAGATTATGTCAATGTTGATACGGCCTTTGAAGCTAAGCAGTGGAGAGAGTACTGAACATAAAATGTTATCTTTAGCCAGGATTATAAGAAGCCCTTAAAATATTCATGCGTTACAAATAATTCCATATAATTGCATACACTATAACAGGGACGACAAATGAGCTATTCGTTAGCACGCATCAAGTACGACCAAATTGCTCACAACAATTTTAAATTATCGAGCCAAATATGGACGCATGATTAAAACGTTTCATTTAAAATGCATGCATTATAAACTGTTTAAAACCGGCGATAAGCAGCGTTGCGGTTTTGTGTGTAATTGGTATTTAAATGATCAGAGACACGTCACTTATTGTAAAATGATGGACGATTATAGGAACCATCCACATGGGTATTATTTGATATTTTTTATCAATTTAAAACTAGTATAGTAAGAGAGCGAACTAATTCTATATAGGTACTCCTGTTTCATTCCTGCCTCTTGCTCGAAACACTCCCAACATACGTATCCAAGAAAAAAAGCAACTAAAATAGGTTTAAGCCGATAGCGCAAGGCGATGCATCCATAAACTTTTTAATTAAACGTTGAAAGTCGTTTTACGAACGCTTCTTTTTTTCCCTTCCTCTTCCCCTGGGAAGGGGGAAATCTTGGCACGGCGGGAATAATTGCTACAATTAATAATACGGAATCGGGAGTCGACAGGACACTGTGTGACGCTATTTTTTTATCCCTCGCTACATAGCTCGCTACGGATTACATTAGCAAGCACACTGCTGTCGTAGCTTAATGTTGGGCGAAATTAGTTTTTGTTAATGTGTGCTCTGGATGGTTTTAGGGTGTGCATAAAAACTTTTTAAAAACAGTCACATACTCAGTGATAAATATTTTTTAAATCACGTTAAAAACAGGCGCTATAACTTAATTTCACTGAGAGATGGCTATTTTCTCTGTACCTTCTAATGTAGGACTTGAAATTTTATACGCGAGTCGATAAATTGATATACCTACGTATGGAATATAATACTGAATGGTAGTTCATCCAAATTTGATAGCACTCTCAGATATATTGCTTCCAGAAACTACCACAGCAGAGTTGAAACATTAAGGTTTTAGTGCCTTACGTTTGCAGTATCGGGGAGCATAAAACGTGTGTCGAAAGCATCTGAAGCTACTCGCCCATATCAACAGAAAGAAACGTTTCATTTCGTCCGTTGTTATTGAGCAAAACTTCCTTTGTATATAATATGAATTGTACGAGTATGTACATGGGTAATGAAAAAACTTTACATCATAAGTACGCGTTATTAATCATCTTTACCGAGAATCGACATTAAATCCACTTCACGTTAAACACGAATCTAATAAAGCTATCTGAATAATTTCTTAGGCAACCTTTATATTAGTTTGCTCGAGTAATATTAGTTTCACGCGCATAAATTATATTAGGATTAACTCATAAACCAAGTTTGTACTTTCTTAAATTCTATGTGATCGACACTCGTTTGTTATTGAACAACAATAAAAATAACTACGTTAAAAACAACCGACTTCCTCCTTTTTTTGAATTCGGAAATATACAATATTAGGTATATCATCTAGTAATTGATTCTAGTTCGCTGGGCACTAAACAATATTGTTTTATAATGTATATCACTGTTTCCGTATTTGTGAAGATTACTTTTATTTAAGGTGTTTTTATTAACCTAGAAACAAACCTTTAATTTTACATGTCCCATATTCCTAAGAACACAATAAAACTCTATAACCGAGTACGAAAAAGTTCCAATGATGTGCTCAAAATAGAATCGATTGCGGCTTTGCGAGCGACACTGTTCAATATAATTAAGTTGTTAGCTAGTTGAAGCTTATAAAAACAAATCACATTCAGCATTGAAACGAATAAGTATTAAATATTTTTTACTAACATAGGCGCAGGTACTTAATCTACATACAAATTCAAATTAAATTACACATAAACATTTACCCCTGTTCTACAGAAGCTGAAAACTTTCGTGTGCACGTCAAGATTCGCATGCCAAAAAGTGAATGCAAAGAAATGAGACTAACGTAAAAGGGGAGAACGGGCAAAAAAGCACCCTCTCGGCTCTTACCTCTGAGTATTTGGTACAGGAAGACTTTGATGTGGTCGGCTGAGAGGTGTTGCGGGGACACGATGATCTTGTGCAGGTCGCTTTGCAGTAGCTCCGTGATTACGTAACTGTATGCGCTGGTTAAGGAAACTCTGGTGTGTAGTTAGTTGTTAAACTAAATATGCTTATGATATTGTTTATAACTGGTGCGTTGACACGGTTCTTAATTAAGATTTTAATTTTATGAATAATAAGAAATAAAATTATTGATTAAAAATAACAATTTTACAGTATCAAATGTTTTATACTATTGCCTAATATAAAAAGAAAAAAACAAAAAACGAAAGAAATATAATATAAGCTTATCATAATAAAACTTTAAAATGTGATGTCGAAACGGCTTTATGTTTGAAGACGTATACAAATTTAAAAGAAAACATTGATGTACAATGAATTTGAAATTCGGATCCATTCCAAGCTTACAATTAGTATTAAATTCACCCTAACATCGTCTAACGAAAAGCGTAACATAAAATTACATTAAGAGGCGAAGCGAAAAGGCTTTGAGACTAAAAATAATTATTTTCTAGGGCTCTCTGCAGTGCGGCAGTTTAACCTGTGCGTACTGGCCGGCGGCCGCGGCGGCGTTAAGGGCAAGCTCCCTAAATTTTATGTGAATTTGCATCAATATTCTGAAACAGTCACACATACAATCAAAATGGAAATTTAGTATATGATTTATTGGGTCTTTTTCTTTCGATGTACAAGACAGAAACATAATTGTAACATTTTCGCTCGATTCAATTTTTATTCAAAAATGATGCCTTTTTTAAGGATTATTACATTTTTTTTAAGATTTACTTGGACTTTATGTCTAAAATAAATGTTAACAGTAAGAAAATAGAGTTTACTATTGAAGACCAAGATATTTTTTCTCTAGATCAATTATTACTTTAGTTATAAACGAAATAAGAATTGAGACTTACTTTTCGAGCTCGAACGCGATCAAAGAGCGCACGCGATATTCAACTTTATTACGGCTGTATTAGCGTCTAGTACCGTAACCGGTCTCTCAGTGCCAGAAATGAGAAAGGGAGCCTCCTCTTAATGAGTATAAAACCAACCAAATTTAGTTAGTATCGAGCGGGCTTTACAAACGCCGCGGCCGTGGTAATTTACACCCGCGCGGCTGACGGCACCAGGCATCCCCTCCGAACGGCACAGATATGGAATGTTAAATAGCGTTCTAGAACATGATGGAACGCTTTTGAAAAAACCGTTTAAAATTTTCAACCATTCTATTCGAGCTGTTAACTCATTTGCGTATAGTTTTTAGTTTCGAATCGATTTATTATTAAAAGAGCACTTTCAAAAGGGAATAGAGTATTATATTATTGCATTTTGAAAACGGTATCATAATATATTCTATTTCATATACGAATTCTGTGTGTAGTCAAGCTTTATACATCTTTGTTTCTTTTTGGAGCACTTGAAAGAGAAAGCCAAGAAGCTTACAAAGACACAGGGAATTATTTAGTTGTTTCTAATTTGATGTGCCGTGTTTGTCTCTGTTAGTAATAGCACATAATATGTACTCAAATTCATTCATTAATTATGAAATTGTTGATAATGGACTTTTCAGTATTTCGGGAGTTCCAAATGTAGCACGTTATAAAATAGTTAATTCTTATTAAACATATTAAAAAGATAGGCTGGCCGGTGTGGTAGTTGCTTCATGCTATTTTTGTACATAATGACACCAATCTATATTGGTAAAGGAATCGTAGGCATCAAGTTATCGTATAAAATATATTCAAAAATTGAAATCATGTATTTCCATACATGTTTTTAAGTACATTTCCCAAACACCATTGAAAGACCATTTTCATTCACAGTACTCCAACAAACATAAACATAAACAAGATTAACCTACAATAAACGTAAATAATTTCGGTCCGCAATTTCCTTAAACATCAACTAATATAAAACATAGCTGCAGGGCACATAAAAATGTTGCGGGTAGAAATAAAAATGGTTCGCCGCTTGAACATACATCAGAGGTCGGGTCCCGCGAGGCGGTCCGTCACGGCGTGACGCAAGAAGTGGCCGTTGTCACGCTGTTAACAGTGTTTGTTTAGATTCTTAAAGTAAATGTGATTATTTATAATTCCCTTTATAGCCTCGTGTAGCGTGATTTCAGCACAATCATATAGTTATGAAGTAGAAGTCAAATATCATAATATATTTACAACAATAAAACTCTTTAATAGACAAAATATTATGTATTCAAAGGATTATATCCTAAAGTAACGTATCCAAAACTAATCCTATTACTATTATAAAGGCGAAAGTTTGTATGGATGTTTGTTACTCTTTCACGTAAAAACTACTGAACCGATTACAATGAAATTTAGCACACATATAGAAGGTAACTTGGATTAACACATAGGGTAGGTTTTATCCCGGAAATCCCACGGGAACGGGAACTATGCGGGTTTTCCTTTGAAAACGCGGGCGAAGCCGCGGGCGGAAATCTAGTAATAAATAAACAGCTTACCTACTTGTTTAATTTCAGAGAAATAAACTAACATCAAGACACAATAAGAACTTCAAATAAAAAATAAATTAATTAAATTATCATTACAAATAGTGCGTCAACACAACCTTCTACAGATTTCAGCAGATACACGCTAAGTCCCCATAAAATCTTGATAATACTACAAATAAGCCAGCGCGCAAACTTTCACAATTACATTCAGGACACGTTCAATGTAAACTCCTGTTGAAATATTATAGTATAAGTAACTACTAGTACCTATAGTATTAAATTATCTGTGGTATAAGGATCTCCCGCGGCGCCGGCCAGCTTTACCCAGTTAATAATTTACTAATGTGCCCATTTCGAAACACCCTCTCGTATAACTTTTAGATTCAATTGCAACTCATCTGCATATATACGCGTCTATGAATTTTAATCGTGGGATACGTGTAACATATTTGTATTTAGAAATTAAACGCTTTATAACGGTTTAAAGTCGCAATTTAACTAAGTGCGTATTAAAACTCTGGCAAACCTAGAAAACCATGCTAATAATACCAAGAAAGTGTTTGAAAAGTATAACCTTAGGGTAAATAATTAATACACGATTTATTATTATGTCTACTTAAAATACCATTAGGAAAAGATATTCGTCTTTGCATATATTCATACTGCAAAATATAAAGGTATAGACCCAAGTATTAAAAAAAGTGTAATTAATCACACCACATGGATCCAGTCAAATAAATATATTAAAAACATGTCCCATATGTCAACCATAACGACAGGAACATTTATTACACTACTTTATTACAACGTTTTTATTATAAGAAATAATATAAATGAAGTACTTTAAAGTACTTATACATACTTACTTACTAAAAAAAATCGCATTCCCCACATCATTTTCAGGGTCAACATACAACATACACAAAATATCAAAAACGACAAAAATGAAATATTCGACGTAGAAATAAATAAATAAACAAAAAAATTGGTTGTCTGTAAAGTCGGTTTACTGACGATAGTTGAACGTGACAACGTCCGATTGTTCTTCTTTGTCGCTCGTTCCGCGCTCACGCTCGCACTTCAAGCCTTACATGGAACGCCTCAGATGAGTCAGAGCGAGGTAACGCCGCATGAGTCATGTTTTTTCGTGCGTGCAGCCGGCTTTATCGAATTATAAGACGTTGTCACGTCAAAAACAACGTGAAACTGTGACTAACCAAATAGGGAAAACAGGTTTGGCAAACGAAAGCGTGCGTCGTAAATGTTTACTGTGCTATATTTCAGCATTTAACCCACATCCTGATATATTTAACTCATTCGTAACACAAAAATAGGGATATTGCTTCTAATGAAACAGTTGCTTTATGAACTTTATCTAGGATGTAATCATTTTCAAAGTTTATCGTCGTTTCGGGAACGAAATAGGACAAAGGCTACCGATTTATTTTAACGAAAGAACAGATATGAATAATAACAACAAAGTAAACCATTTCCGTTGTTTATTGACATAATTATTTGCGTACAAACATAAAACATTTGCACATAAACAACTGAATGAAATAAACTAATAATAAATGTGTACGTTATTCTCGAAATAAATTTAATTACGAACGAAACATTGAAACTTGCATCTGTATAATAAAATCACACTAACAATAATTGTTAAGATGTATTACCCAATCCTTTAAAGAAAGAAAAACAAAGACCTTAATCCTCTGACCATAGCACTAAACCCAAAGACATTATGACGATTAAAAAATGCCGTAACAACTTGCAAGTCGCAAGAGAGGGAGAGGCGAATAAAAGCAATTGTCTTGATTCACGAGCACCGTCAGACGCGGGGACTGCGACAGTTTCCGAAAAGCAAAGAAAACCTGAGGACTTGTAACTGTAAGCGTCTAGGGGATGCGCCGATGGGGGGACCTCGGTAATTATTTACAGAGGGGACCCTCCCACCGCCCGTGTTCCAAAGGGTACAACTATTTGAGAGCATTTGTGACTTGTTGCGTTCACTTTATAATTGTTGCTGGAGCCGCTCGAGCAGTTTTAGTATTAACCACTTCACATATACTACGACTATTACGACATCTGCTGAATGCAACTTTATGATTGAAGAATACAACAAAGAATGGAATTCGCAAAATTCATGATTTAGATTAGTCATTGATTGGATAGATAGCCAAAAATACACAGTTTAAAATACGTAAAAATTTTTGAGAAACTATAGACCCTATATTTTGGTTAATAAAATTCACACATAAATTTCCATTTGGTTAATGCTGCGCTTTGACCATGAAGTTAGTTCAGTTACATTAATAAAATTATGACCATTATTCACTATACATTATTGTGACAAATTTCCGACAACCATGTACCAACCATATCAGAACAAAATACTTTTAAAATTCCTACAAACTAAAACTCTGACATCCCTTTCCCCTCTATACCCACATCCATAGATTTTTTCATACTGTTTCCTCCATTCGAGGCACACTTGTATACGCCGAGGATATTACGACCGGATACGTCGCAGCTGTGCACCGGCATCACATCGCTCGACACGTCAGCCGACAAAAAGTCCTCCTACAAGCTTGAGCATTTAATTGTAACAGAACATCGAGCATTCGCAGGTTTTAAATTGTATCGAACCGCTATTTTGTTAGAACTTGATTTTAATAACCAACGAGCATAATATTACTGCGGTACCATTTTACCAATCAATAGCGAATGCAAGGTACAACGAAATGTTAGAGTTGCAACTTGCAAATGGGCATTTACTTTGAGGTACAGCGAAAAGAGCGTTGAGCATTCGTATAGTAAACTAAAACATGTATTTATTCAACAATTAGATTTCGTTTAAAAGCGCTTTTGAATAGTCGAAATCCAAAAAAAATAATAATTTCGAGAACATGTTCTAGTTTAAACTCACCCTTATAAACTTGATCCTCCGTTGTATGACAAGCAAGCCAATGACGTAGCGCGTGATGAATTATATAACAAAGGCAGGGAAAGGTCAGGCGGAACGGAAAAGGAATTGTACCTACGTTGCGAATCATTGTTAATGAGAAGTAATCATATCAAATGAGCTTACTTAAAATTAATTTATATTTTTCTTTGTTTGCTTAAAGCGGAAATATAAGACGATATGAACATTGAACAACCTACAAGGCAAAGCACAGAAAGGCAAGGAAATCTATCGATTTCAATACAAAGTCGTAAAAGGATAAAAATCAATTATAATAATCTATTTTCTCATGATAAAGCTGAACAGTTAATACCAGAAATACTATATTTAATCTCGATATGATAACATATTACACATGAGCGACCAAAACTAGTTCAAGAGAAAATTGGCCAAAATACTTATGAAAGTCATTAACGGACCTCTTATCAGTCAGTCACATTTATTACCGGTAAATTCTTATAGACCGGGGTCGATAATTTTTGAAACAAAAGAAAATAGTAGTAGGTTGAAACTCATTAGAAAAGGAGGGGAATGTGATAAAAATTAAAGGAAAAATAAATTACAGACAATCCGAGTTCGGGAAGTGGGAGGGGGGGAGCTTTTAAGGCTAAAAAATGGTTTCTCTTGATTTCCGTCAAA
>CAJQZM010023518.1:0-14113 GCA_907164665.1 Colias nastes | reverse complement strand
GAGACCGACTTATAACGTCCGTACTGCGCGGGGGGACCGCGCGAACTCCACATGTCGATATACTTATAGTAGGTACTAAAATACTTGTAGGAAATAATTAAACATTTATTTCCCTCACTCTTTTCAAATGTCCATAACGGTTGCACGCTCAAAATTCGCACGAAACGTACTAACTTTATGACATCAACATCAAAACAGCAGGATACACGGACGCCGCAGTAACAGCTTCCTCATTAGGAACCGGGTAATCGGCCCTTCCGTCAAGATCACTTAACTGAACAATACTACACTTTAGTACAACGGGAAAAGGAACGAAAGATTAGTTATTTCGAAGGGACAGTCAATACATGCGGGCTCTAAATAAGATGTATGGCGGCGCGATGAACGTTTATTCGTTTTAAATTTATCAATAACCGATACGGGATCTGAGATTTATAGATCATTAAGAATACGAAGTTAAAAACGTTATTGCGAATTTCGTAAGTCTGCACACAATCACTTCCCGATGTTGGTGCAAACTCGAGTCTCGACAGTGGAAATCAACATATTTTTTTAATTATGCTTCAATTAAGGCTTCTAGAATGTATTAAAATACCTACTCAACAAAGACATTGTAAATAATTTGTCATAGTTACTTACTTATGTACTGTATGTACCTAGTACCTGCAATTCTTATTTAAGGCCAATTATAAAGAGATTACTCGTAATAACATTTTCAAGCTGCAACGAATATTAAGCTTGTTAAAAGAAAAAAATGTTGTGTGGTTTTATGAAACCACGGTAAAAGTGAAACTTACGATAATTATCGTATTTGTACGATAATTATCGTACGTCACGCGACATGCGCTACACAGACCAAAAAGTTTGAGACGATGTAATAAAAGTTTCACTTTAAAATGCAAATGAAAATTATGATAACAGATTTCAATAATTGAGAAAGGATTGGATTTCGCGCGTGACTGTGTCGTTCGTGAGCCAGGTGCGCGCGCAGCGACACCTAATTGGCGCATTCCGAGACGCACTCGTGTAATTGGACGTCATTTGCAGAAATTGTGCTTTGATTGGCCGATATAAATGTCACGTTGTTGAGTAGATCTGGTTGCGATAACATTTACTTTATGTCATGTTACATGTTTACAGGCTTGTTCGAGTTAACATAAAATTATACATTGCTATAATTGCATAATTTTGATTTATGCCCAACGAAATGCTCAAATCCTCGATACGATCTTATTAATGATCAATTATTGTTTACTGAATATGATATGATTTATGTTACTTACAAGT
Organism: Colias nastes; assembly: GCA_907164665.1. NCBI lineage: Eukaryota > Metazoa > Arthropoda > Insecta > Lepidoptera > Pieridae > Colias > Colias nastes. The sequence continues at coordinate 12,826 of CAJQZM010023518.1, read as the reverse complement.
ATACCGATTAATTTAAGCAGTTTTATTTTTTGCAATTTTACACTTTCCTTTATATTCGCTCGTCTCATGTTTATTTATAATAAATCCTACAAAAAATCACTCACAGTAACGAACATCAGATGGCCATTGGTGGCGTGTTAAAACACCATGAATCCTGTGATTCAGTTTTTACTATCATCGGTCATTCACCAAAAGGCACCAGAGCGAAGCAATAAGTATGAATAAAAAGGTGCGGCGAGGAATCACGCTGTGTAGACACCCTATAAGTAAGATAGGACATAATGATCTTATGATACGTTAAGGCAAGACGAAGGAAGTGTGGTGTGTGGTCACCCTCGGGAAACCGTGATACATGAAATCATTACCTTTGGCCTTGGGTGTAACGTACCGTTCCACTTGTAGTTTTCATTCAAATACATTTACCTATATCTAATTAGGTACTGACAAGGAGGAAAACTCTTTTACTTTCAATCATTTTTATAACAAGAAGAAGGATTTTATTGCATATTTTCATGTAAGTATTAATGTTCTATTATAAAAGCGTATTTTTGTCCCATGATCATATTACATAATACCAACCATCTGTAATATGCTCTTAGTACTTAATGGCTTTAGCCGATATTATCATTAGATACGTTACACCACATTCCTCACCTTCTACATACCTTCAGAGAAAAAATCTAACCCGTATGGCGTACAATGTAGGTACATAGAAGCCACGCATGCAAGCATGATTTACCTATGTAAATAAAATTATTCTCAAATGAGCAAAAAGTCAAATGCAATTTAAGTTTATATTGAACTACGCCTCTAATGTCTTTGAGAAATTACTTTATCGGTTGATTTTATATTAGTTCCGGTATATGATACTGGTCATTAAAAGCACATTTTGTGGTGAAGAACTGGGATTACTACGGCTGGTGGTAGGCAATTGATATTTACGTTCAGTGTCTTGAAATCTTATAGAATGCAACGTGTTATTTTGAATAACTTTGAAAGAAATAATGGTTATTATTTTAATTCATATATTGTAAAATTAATTTATAACTCAACATTTATAACTAAACTATCCATGTAGGTACTAGGTAATGTATATTTTTTCAAAAGTATTAGTTTCTGTTTAGTTACTTAACTTTCTTAATAAAAAACAACTACCAATAAATCTATTATCTTATTTCTCTAGACTGTAGAAATACAAAAAGTGTAGTTGAGAAACATTTCAAGAAAATTGTTGTTTATAAGATTTATCTCAAGTCAATCCCTATACATTTCAAATCGCGAATCGCACCCGTAATAATTATATTCCGATAAGTGTAGAGCATACGAAGGTACAAAACCAGTTCCTCACATTGGTCACTTTGAGAATGCAAACAAAATAAAAAGTACGCGAAAACGCAACTCGGGGAGTGGAAACAAAAGGCTTTGTCGAGTTCCAAGTATCCCGCGGGTGTTGGGTTTCAGAATTCTATAACTAATCGAAATACTCATTGTTTGAAATCTGATTAGCTGCTTGTTCTTTGTTTTGCGTAAGTCTTTTGATGTTGCGGTTTTTGTTTAATCACGCTGACACGTCATTAATTCTAATGAGTTGCGTTCCTTCTAATTGAGATGATTGTTTTAGGCTCTTTGGTATCATTTGAGTAGGGAACAACCACGAACAACTCAGAGCGTTAGGTTGCACACATGTAAGTAATACGCAATTAGTAAATGTGTTTGTACTAAAGTCCAAATTGCAGTAATTATTTTATGAACTGCATGGCAGATGGACTAATTAGTAATTATTTAATTAGTCGGTTTTTAGAGTTCAGTTGGTTCATTTAATTTCGTTATCATCACTACATAGTATAAAACAAAGTCGCTTTCTCTGTCCCTATGTCCCTATGTCCCTTTGTATGCTTAAATCTTTAAAACTACGCAACGGATTTTGATGCGGTTTTTTTTAATAGATAGAGTGATTCAAGAGGAAGGTTTTAGTATATAATTTATTAGGTCTTAGACAAAGCGGGCGAAGCCGCGGGCGGTAAGCTAGTAACTTATAAGTTACTTATCGTTAGAAAATACGACAGCTTTTGGACGATAAATTAATTATTAGATAATTTTTGTACTTTAAGTATTTATAAGACTTAAAATAAGTTTTCATAATCGTACCTACATAGTTGTAAATGTAAATAGGCAGCTATCATAACCCTTCTAAAAAAAATTAATGAATCAATAATCTCTCGTGGAAACTGCATATAAACGGAAAGATATCAAAGTACGCCACGACGCTACCATTCAAGATACCATATACCACACAACACTGATACATATTCATATCGGAGATAAACTGGTCAATTAAAAGTAATCGCTTCATAACATAAACAGCTGTTAGTTAAGCGGAATGAATGGGACGCGGACGCATCGGCGCCTCGCGGGTTATCGCGGGTCGCGAGACAATCAATGGACGCAGCTGACGGGTTGCGGACCGTGTACATTTGGTGGATCTATAGATGTTTTATATTGCACAAATATAAAAAAAAATTGTTAATAGACCCACAAAACTATAGAGATAGAAACGTAAAACAAATTAAATGGATGCATATTAAACATAACTTTTTGTTATAGAGTCGTTGGATTCTCATTCATATTATACCTATATGACATTTTATATGGATTTACTATAAAACGAAGGAGAGTCGTAACTGAAATATTTTTCAGGATAATGTCTTTGGAAGTTTTAGTAAAATTCATAACGTATCGAGATCGCATGCTGGGCGTACGGCGGTAAATCAAAAAATATTTCTACATAATGTACATAAGAAAACCAAGGTAGATTTTTTTGAAAATTTGCTACTCTTCTTACCAAGCACCATCAAATTGTAGAGCAAAATAAATGTATAAAGTTTGATTTTCATATACTTAATGTACAAGTGAATAAAAAAAGCTTTGAATTAATTATTCATCGCGTCACATAGAGCAATAGAAATGGTCTCTTATAACAGTAGACACTTACACAACTAGCCATTGATAAGTAAAGGGATTTTAGTTATTTATGCTTTCTTATATCTCGTAAAGGGCAATATGTTAACTTCGAACTCCGCTTTTTACATTATTAAAAAGCAATTAAGAAAGTATCGATAATTTAAACATCGGTGGGTTTTTAAAACCTTTGAACTTATGCATATTTTTATCTTGACGTTCGTTAACCGTTAAATATTAAAAAGATAAAAGTTGAGATAAAGCAATACAACCAATACCTACCTACATAATATTTTATCATGTTTATAATCGTAGTTTTACCTTAATAAGTAGTTAATTTTACATGCAACCTATGCAACGTCAGTTATTTTGGTAGGTTGTTAATTTGAGTTCATATGTGCTTATTTCATCAGTCTATCTTTTTTTTCAGTTATTTTTCTCAAACGTAAATGCTACAATCTTTAGATGCTGGACAATTATTTCCTATTATACGTATAACGTATTGTGTATTTTATGTGTGTTTTGTGTACATATCTATGTACATAACATAGACTTAACCTTAATACGTGTGCACGCACACAAAGCAATAAAAATGTTTGTAATAAACGTTTGTTTATTAGAGGCAATATACACGATTGGAATAACTAAAGAGGTGACACAACAGTGTCGCGTTACTGTCTCAATGAGTGTTATGTGACCGGCGCCGGCGCAACGGACTGCACATTCACAATTCATGGAATGAACCTTTTGTATGTTCCTACTAATATGTTACTATGTATACCTATGTATGTGGGGCTTTGTGTGCAGTACAATGTATGTTAGACTCAGGTGAACCTTATGTTGTGACTGCATACTACTAGGTATGTGTAGGTATAGATCGACTACATTGAAATTCCAATGTGAACGCTAATCACAATTATTTTGAAAGTTTTAAAGTCACTAATAAGGTGCCAAATAGGAACAGTGTATATTTCATTACTCAATCCTGGAGAAATTATCCTGGAGAAATTGAGAAATTATGAAAAATTAACAGGCAAAACACACATTTCAAATTAAATTTGTGTCTAATAGACTTACAAAGAACGAAGATGTTGTTAATAAAGTTACATAAACACTATAAAATATATTTACACATATGTCAACGTTTTACACGAAATAAATGATACTAGCTAGAGTACCTCCAAATAATCATCAATATCGCAAACAAGGAAGGCCTAAAGCGTCTAAAAACCTGTTCATAAAATGACTATGATGTTATCCGACTAAATTATGAATATACGTATATACAGTATAGGTATAGCGAGATAAACACAATGTTTTAACCACGATACGGGTAGCTTGTCATAATAAGATTACAATCGGCCTGACTCGAGATTGTCGTGAATTATACTCCTATAGATCGCTCGCGAACGGGAGCTGAAATCATAAACATAATTATAATAGAGTGTGGATTATACAAATTGGTCTCGGTTTATAATGATCACGAAATATGTTTTGAAATATTATTATATTTACAGTGATTTCACTGTGAAATCGTATTGATAAATAAATAATGCAATTAAAGCTATTATTTTAGTTGTTTTATTATTAATTAGTACCTTCAACACCTGGCTCCGTTAGTCTGATACTCACGTTTCTAAATGAGCTTCAAATTGATGCTCTACATCAAGAAAGAAGGAGAAAATAACAATCACATTTTCCCATACTTACTTATAGATACAATCTATATCTGAAACTTAAAAATCTATTATTTATGTATTATTGTCAGTCTTCAAAAAACTATATGTACCTACATGCTTAGATTCATATCTAAATTTCACAAATTATTTAGATAAATGCATATTTTCCTCAAACCTCTGTAATATAGAGCACAAAAATAATCAGGAACCAATTAGAATTAACCTTCCATTTTTAAACACAACTGCAACTTCACTCAGATGAGCTTATTAGGTCAGTTAGGTTTTAAAAGTGTTATGTATGAGATTTCTCTTAAAACCAAACACACAAAGCGGGTCAAGTTTGGAAGGAAAGGCGCCAAAACAAACGCGCAGCTGTGCAACTATTTGCGGAAGCCAATATCGAATCACTAACACGTCTGTATCACGAATCATTTACATTGTTCTGTATTTACGAATAACCAATGTGATTGTAATGCTGAAATTATGTAGGGAAATTTTGTTCCCTTCTGAATTCCTGTTGTACCTACCTATGAAACTTATACCGAAAATAGCATAAAAAAAAAACAAAAGCAAGATTGTAAAATGTAGTATGTATATTATGTACTTAAATAGGCAATGTGTACGAGATTTTTTATTTTTTTTATTAGCTATGTAGAACTATGTTTTTTGTTCATCTAAATAAATTCGATATCGAAACTTAAAAGTTGTAACACGTTGAATTTCTTAGAACACTAATAAATTACAATAATTACGTACATATCAGTGATGAGAGCAATGTCAAATGTTATGAATGTAAACAACTTTATTTGTGTAAAGCACCCGCTGCTTGTCCTAATTACCTCATTTTTATAATCGCACTAAGTCACAAATATAAACTGCAGTTTATGCAAATGGCACAAGATAACTATGCAAATTAACAACTTGTCTGACATAATTTGTGTCACTAATACTATCTAATGGGCTAAAATTGCCGACTTCCTTTGTTATTTTTTATTGGCGCAATCCATATAATATCAGACTGGTATTTAGCAATCATTTAACTCAATTACTTTATCATGTTATGGCTAAGTAAATTAATAAATTTGCGCAATAAAAATTAAGATTTTTATATAGTTTTTGCCATTTTAATAGTGGCAGCTCGTGAATCTCGTGAAGATTTATCTTCTTCATTATTTTCCGTGGCCGATGTTGTCACAATTGAGACGTTGAACAATGAGCATAACGGAGTCCAAGGGATAATCAAACTGACCGCAGACAAAACATGAAAACAAATTGTTTACTGGAACGAGCGCACGTGTTCGCGAGTCAGACGCAATGCGATAAGTAGGTAATGGCTTTGTCTTTTGTTGTCATACTTTACATCAAATTTACATTCCAAAAAACAGAACACGTATATACCACTCATATTTATAAAATATTCTCTTTCGTGTTAAGAGTCCTTATCGATTTTAGAGTGATTTTTACTTGTTTCTGTAATTCTTTAGACGCTCGTTTAACAAAACTAAATTAGTAACAATGTGTGATGATATCTTAAATTAAAGATTCATTCAATATCTAAAATACGTTCGAGACAATTTATTGATATTCATTGTCCAGTTTGTTTAATAGCCAATAACCTAAGGCGTGTTTCAATTTTTTCCATGCGGGACGTTCGTGTCTTTGTATTTTACACGGAATTTAATAGAAGAAGTTTTCTTATAAAATATACTACAGTAAAGACACTGAGACATCCTAAAATATGTTCGAGGCAATTTATGTACTTTTATTGAAAAATTCAAAGAACATCTAAGTTAAAATAGCCTTACTTTGATGAAATTTTATGCGTATATGGCGTCGAATTTCTAGTTCTTACAACAGAGTAAAAAAAAAATAAAAAATACACACTAAATGATAGGTTAATGCTTAAAAATTTGCAATAAAAAAAATACATATTATATGTTTTATGAAAGAAATGGAATAATTTAAAGTTCTCTAGAATTTTAGATTATATACGGGAGCGCAAACGTTGTTACGGCAGATCTATATAATCGAATATTCTAGAGAATTTTAAATTATACCATTACTTTCATATAACATAGTAGTTAGTTTTTTTAAACGAGCTCCTAAAGAATTAAAGAAACAAGTCAAAATCACTCTTAAAATCGATACGGCCTCTTAACACAAACATACTAATTGGAATTATCACATTAAGATTGAAATCGTCACCTCTACGATGACAACTAAATTTATTACGGTAACTCGATACTATCCAATAAAATGTGATAAATTGTAACAGAATACGAGTAGCATCTCGATAGAATTTTTATCTGGCTGTTTGTTATTCCATATGAGAACGGCCATCGAGTGGGCAAATGTCAAGCATGCCTGTGGTGACGTAAGAGCCACAACGTTTTCTTGTTAATCAGTTTATCACTCACCATCTGTCTCGCTGACCATTTCAACAACAATTTATCTCATAAAATTTATCAACGCAGTACAATTATGAAATTGTAGAATGATGCTTAGGAGTTGAATAACGCTAACTGAATGACGAAATTTTAAATTTATATCCATTTGTATTGTATTATTTTATAGCGTTACACGGAACTGAGCAAATTATGATCTGTTATTATTTTATTGTTTTATGCAAGTAGCTATTTACCGAAGCAATCGAATATTTCATTTATTTATGGATTTTTGAAGTAGATTTTCACTTTATTTAGCTAGAAAAGCAAAAAGTAGAGTCCTAACGTCTCTAAAAACTATAACAACTCATGAAGTACCTACTGCTAAAAGAAAATGTAAAAAAAAAAACAAGAAAAATTAAGCATTATGTAAACAATCTGCTCCAAATTAATTTGCGTATAAAATACATTGATATAGTTTTAATGTCTATAAAAGACTTCGAGTTAATATATGCGTGAATATTGAATAATGATTAGTTTGTGTGTTTTCCCATCACGCTGAGATGTGACCTTGCAACTGACAATTGGCGCCAAATCGCGGTCAGCGACGCGCAGAGCCGGAACTCTGATTTGGTCGCCAACCAAATATTTTAAAACGTATTTAAAACTAATTATAATATTTTGTTGGCATTCATTATTATATGTCAATGTGAGATCTCAATGGACAAATAGTTTTCATTCATAATGACCGTCATATTATGTACCTACATAATTAACTATATCTAATAATATTATCTATCTATGAGAATACGAAGTTTGTTCTCTGATTGTTTTTCATTGTAGATAAAAGATGTTGTTATTTATGAAATTCCTTCATAAGCAGAAATATCAAAAGGCTAGCCAATGACAAAATTTGTAAAGTGCTAAGAAATAAATTATTACTATAATTGTCGATTCATGGTTTGCATGCATGCCTATCTATTTATTATTAAATATCCTTTTCTATTAATAATTTTAGACAAATAATGCAATTATAATTTGATTGGCTGTCAAAATTCGTGTATGCGCCTTGTAATAGCAGGCACCTAGAGTTCTCAGGCTCCTGAAAAACAGTTGATAACTTAATTAGGAGACTGGGTCAATTAATGTATAAAAAATAAACAAAATCAGATAAGATAAAAACTGAATTAACATTTTTATAAGCATTATAATTAATGAATCATCATTAAACCGATTGATGTGTTAATCATTTAAAATAATTATTTATATCGTTATATAATTACTTAAAACAGATTTCAACATCCTCAAACCAACCATAGTATAGTGACCTTACAAAAGCCTTGTTAACAGCATTCCTTCATAAGTAACACTACAAGTTGCTAACGACACGTGTTCTAAAACTCGTAAATATTTTATGACAATATTGATTTATTATTTTGTAAAAACATAATAGTTTAATTTGAACCGTGTGCAGGAAAACAATTAACTTACTCTTTTTTACGGTCTCTTTTATGGTAGGTAATTGTAGATGTAGATCGATGGATATTGAGTTAAATAAAGTGGAGCATTTATTGTTTATCTGTAGGTACTGTACTTCATATAGCCAGTTCTATAATATGTTTATCTATACTGTACTTCATAGAGCCAGTTCTATATGTTTATCTGTAAGTACTGTACTTCATAGAGTCAGTTTTATAGCCATACAGTCACGCTGACCGTCTCTACCTATCATATCAATATCATCTATCCTATAATATGTATACGTAAGTTTTTCTTTTATTGTTATCCATCAATCGTCAGGACTTTTCCTTATTATATAATTATCAAAATCTAAAAAAAAAGACAAATTATTAATGCACTTACAAAGCTTCTAGTTTTGCTTGAATTTAGATACTCTTTAACACAGAAGTACAAAAACGATCCATGAAACACCTAAAGAAGTGCATAAATATCTTACGAAACTCCTTTACAGTCTGCGTCTAATATTTCCAACCTCAAATACCGCACCGCGAAACCAATTCCACAACAAAGAGTTATTCAAACGGACATCCATAAAGTTTTTGTACGTAAAACTTTAATGTGCCTAAACAATCGGCGTCCTAGTATCGAAGAGGAAACCTCGTAATTACAACTGGGCTGTAAAATAACCATCAAACTCAACGAGTTAAAATTTAAATAACCCTAAATCATATGTCAATGCATATTTCTTATTCCCATGAGCATAAGAATTGTTTTTGTCTAAACAGTTTGAGAACAAAACGCAAGTGGTGTTCATGTTAAATCCGACAACATAATATATTATGCTTTGTATGACAGGACCACAGTATATTGTAATACTGTGACAGGACGTTGTATTTTTACGAGTGAAAATATTATTTTACATAAATTTAACAGGTGATACATTTAAATTGTGTCCGTTACACTTTTTAGAATATTCTTATTATGTTTGCATTAGGGACCGTATTTCAAATGAATATTGGCAACATCAGTATTATGTAACCTGTGTGGCTTTTGCATGGCGGGCGATAATGTATTTTTCTGTCTTCATAAATCACATGGTAACTAGCAGCTAAAGCATCGAATTTGAAACCATCTATTTATATATTTGGATCATGTATCCAATTTGGAAATACCCAGACATTTGATAAACTGATCTGTTGATAATAAAAGTTGGATAGCTACTTATAAATATTCAATTTTTATAATATTGAGAAACAGATGTAGATCTTGTATTTACCTTAAAATATGTTTATCCTTTAGAACTGTATTGGATCTTGAATTACGATCAAATAAATCAAGTAAAATTGAATATCTTTTATGTGCAAGTGATATTTTATAGTTATTTTCTAATTTCGAAACGTATAAAATCAATATGGAATTATTTGATTCAATATTCCGTTTAATGTGGGATCATTTATGTAAGTATATATTGATTCGTAATCTTCTTCAGGTACCTACCGTTGTAAAGATTGAATTCCATTGAACTTAATTTTATAACCTACAGAAATTTTATGTACTTAGGCATAATGCTGAATAACTTATTATTAGATACAGTAGTTTTAGGTGTAATGTTTTTTCCAGAATAGCCGTTTCCCGAATACTCTGACTACGATCGCATGTAACAAGTTGTTAAACTTTGTTCATTTGTCTTTTAGTAGATAATTCCGCTTATGCAGTTGAATGAATAAGACTATTCTTATTTATTATCGTTCAGCGATACTTGTATTGGTAACTGTGTGTTAACAGGGGCCGTAATACGGCCCCTAGTAGTGTTGTAGTACAGTTGATCTATCTTTGATATCCCATTTCATCCACAGACGATTTACCTCCCCTACCACGAATTCCGTATCTCGACTACGAATTGACGATGTATCTTTCCTACCACGAATACTCTCTGCGAATTGCATTACTGGCCAATAACAATAAATCGAGGCGCGGGCGGACAGCTGTCCGTGCGGACTGCGGACACACGTGCGATGGTCACGACTGTGAGCACCACGACTCGCCGTCACGATAAGTCGATAACACCGGAACGATCACGGAATATGACGTCATTGTGCTGCGGGATCTGCGAACGAAATGTTGAATTTAAGGCTCATGTGGTTTTATTTTCAGAAATCTGATACTGCTTCTCTTTGTCAGTTCAAGAAAAGCAATTTATGAAAAGCTGCACTACTGTAAACAGGGGCTTTTACAATTTCAGTCAAAAATTTGTTGTGGTAGGTAATGGATAATTATGGAAAGAACTATTTACCATACATATCAATTTTATTGCTATTTAGTCTGCTACTGAGTACAAATAGGTATTATGTATATGGAACTTTAAAAAAATTCTACTCATCATTTCATGAAACTTAAATAATCTACAATGTCTCTATGTTACTCTAGCTTCGAGCGTAATGCAACTCATAGTATGAGTTGACACGGATTGCATACCCAATATGAGTATACCCGGTATGAGTCTCATACCCAATTGCCACTAATAATTGCTATTGTTATAAAATTTATTGAGATTTCAAAGTTGGCAGTCATAAATAAACTGTTGTGATTAGAATATAGTGATAAATTGCATAAGCGCAGGTCGTAGGTTGGGGCCGCCGGAGCATTCCTTTATCGAATTGCAAATTCATTCAGCAGCTGTGTCAAAACAACAATACCGATAGCCAATACTGAATCGAAATTGGATTATTATTCAGGTATTATTCGTGTTTGGTTCTGACGTAAATATAAACAAAATAAGCCGCATAAATTTAACGCTCTATACATCTTTATAATCAGCACGTATAATTGATGAAATCCACATGTTATTAGAAAAACAGGACAATTTTGAAAGCTGATGTTGCATCCGCGCAACGAGAAACAATGGTCATGTTTAGTCACACTCGCTATGTTTATTAATAGGGCTGCATACGATGAAAATTGACAAAAATAATACCTACCTAGAATTTAATTTTACGAAATTAACCGTTTTGAAGCGAAATTCACATACATTTTTAAGAATTTTTCTCTCCATCGGTACATATGTAAGCTATGATATATAATATATGAGATCGTTTAAATTGTCTCAACACGTTGCGCATTGCTGGTAGCCCTACCTGCGCCTGCGCAGACCCACACATGGCCCTGACAGCCCTACGAAAACCAGAACAACTATATATATCCTGATCCTGTACAGGGCACTATCAGTCAAACGACAGACATTACTGCCATTGGCCTGTATCGAACAAAAATTAATCGCTTCAATTGTTTATTGGCATGACAAGAAAATATATTATTGCGAATCTTGACCAATAATCAATATACATTACGAAATCGATTTGGGATAATGGAAAGTTTTTGTACCATTAAATGAAGAAGGATTCATCTTGTAATATTTATGTATTTACACAAAGTAGATGCATATAGGTCTACCAGAATCTGATGGCATATTTATATTTAAGAAATAAAAGATTTTCATGTGGCAACTTATTTGACAACTATCAAATTGGTTGTCAAATTATTTGTCTTTTTTGCAGTTGATGAATAATTTTGTCTAAAAAATCTTCGAAAATGTCGAAAAAGCCGCTGCGATCACAAGCAAGAGGTGTTGTTTATAATGTGTATAGAAAAATATTCGATGAAGAAGGGTCAAAAACATCACAATTTTCAATTTTGAAGATTTTATTGGTAAATTGGACTTACCCGTTTTGATACTTTAAATTAAAAAATATTATATGTAGGTAACTATAATATTGTTTGTTGATTAGAATATAATTTTATGAAAACTTATTACAGGAGTTTCCAATACGGCTATTCGTCAAGTCCAAGCTGTCCAAGTCAATTTTATAATGTGTGTATCTGTTAATACTTACGAAAATAAACATAGTTTTATTTTATTTTTATTTTATTTTATAAAAAATTATAAGCACTCTAGTTTTGGTCTACAATCTACATTATCATTATATCGATATTTTCACATGGCATACTGATAATAAATATACAAATATAGGTATGTGTAAATAATAAATACTACCTGTATAAATGTAATATTTATATTATACATGTAAGTATGTACCTACTACCTACTACATAATATTAAGTGGATATTGTGGTGGATATCTCATTATTAAGTACAGTATTGTCCACTTATGTAATGTGACTAATGATATTGAGGACAAAATAAAAAATAAGCAGTATCAAGATCGTTCAGTCCATTTTCCCTAGGGTTGCACACTCAAAATTTTGATTTCCCTAATTGCCATCAGATTCTGGTTTACCTATAACACAGTACAGACTACAGTACATATTAAAATCTTAATTAAAGAT
>CAJQZM010023517.1:0-16120 GCA_907164665.1 Colias nastes | reverse complement strand
GCTAAGCAGCCTTTTTCCATTGTACATCAAAATATTCAAGGCTTGGCTAGCAAATTATTAGAAATAGAATTATTCTTAAATCATTATAGTATTAAAGTTTTTTGTGTAACGGAACATTGGCTTAAACAATGTCAGTTGTTAATAAATATTGATAATTATGAGTTAAAAAGTATATACTTTAGGAAACATGCTATTCATGGAGGTTCTCTTATTTTAGTACACAAAAGTGTAAAAAGCAAAGAACGAACTGACATTGTAAGTCTTTCTGTAGAACGCACCATTGAACTGTCCTGTGTTGAACTTGAGCGTTACATTATTGTTTGCGTTTATAGACCTCCTTCCAGTGACTATAATATGTTTGAGACAGTCATGGAAGAAATATTAAAGCGTTTGAGCAGAAGTGAAAAGAAGGTTATAGTATGTGGAGATTTTAATATTGATTTACTTTCACACACACAAACGGCAACACGAATAGTTAATTTATTTCAATCATTTAATTTACACAAACTTTTTGATGAACCCACACGAATTACACCTAGTTCTGCAACTTGTATTGATAATGTTTACTGTGATTGCAACTGTTTAGAAAAAAGTATTCTCAATACACTGACTTCGGATCACTGTGGCCAGAAAGTAGTTTTTGAATGGGATTACATACCTACATTTAAAAGAATTAATGTTAGGCCTATAACTAAAAAAGGCATTCATAAATTTAGAGATAATATTAATAATAAATTGCCTGGCCTGAATGATCAATCCTTCCATAATAATCCTTGTGAAATGTTTACAAATCTTTTTAATTTAATTCATAATGAGTTTGAAAAAATCTTTAAAGTTAAATCATTAAGTATTACCAAGGATTTACCATTTAGCCAATGGGCAACACCTAGTATACACAGATGCAGGAACGTTTTATATGAGTTATATGGCATGAAGCAATATAACAAAGACTTGTCATTTCTTAGTTATGTTAGAAATTATTCAAAAACTTTTAAAAACTTTTCACTGCCAAGTGCTTGTATGTCAGAGATAAAATACGCAAATCTGATAACAAAGTTAAAACGGTTTGGGCAATTATTAATGGTGAAATGGGTAAAAGCCAATCAAATAGTACCATAAAACTTGTAAATGCTGGTAGGGTCATTGACAAAAGTGCTGATGTTGCGCTTGCTTTTGAAGATTTTTTTAGTAGTGTCCCTGCTAGTATTACCGAAAAATTAAATTCGTCATCAGCGCTTGCTGAGTCCTACTTGAGGGACCATGTTGCTGAGTGTAATGTATTATTTGAATTGCGACATGTGACTGCAAAGGAAATTGTTAAAACTTTTAAAACATTAAACTTAAAAAAAACATGTGATCTCTGGGGAATGTCTGTAAATTTAGTAAATAATATTATAGAAAACATTGCCAACCATTTAGCGTTTATATTTAATCAATGTTGTGACTGTGGTATATTCCCTGATTTATTAAAGTTTAGTAAAGTTATTCCTTTATTTAAAAGTGGTGACCAAGAAGACTGTAATAACTATAGGCCAATTTCTATTTTACCAACTTTGAGCAAAGTCTTCGAGAAATTAATTTTAAACCAATTATGTAGTCATTTTGTATCAAATGGTTTACTGCACGCCAAACAGTTTGGTTTCACAAAGGGGCGCTCTACCACTGATGCGGGAATAGCTCTTTTGTCACATATATATAAAGCATGGGAAAATTCAAAGAATGCTTTAGGGATATTCTGCGACCTTTCTAAGGCTTTTGACTGTGTAGAACATTCCACTCTATTACGGAAACTAAATTTTTATGGTATTAAAGGTTTAGCTCAGGACCTCATAGCTTCATATCGTCAGAACAGGGTACAAACCGTTGTTGTTAATGGAGAGAAATCTCGCGGTGCGTCGATTAACATAGGTGTTCCGCAGGGATCTATCTTAGGACCGTTTTTGTTCTTAGTGTATATTAATGACCTACCTTATTATTTGCAGGATATGTGTGAAATAGTACTGTTTGCAGATGATACCTCATTAATATTTAATGTGGATAGACATGACACAAATGTTGACGAAGTAAACTCTGCTCTTTTACGCATATCCAATTGGTTCAATGCTAATAATTTATTATTAAATGCAAAAAAAACAAATTGTGTAGAATTTATCCTTCCAAATGTAAAAAAGGTGAAAAGGGATATTATTTTAAACGGGGAGGTATTATACCCTGTGGATTCTACTGTTTTTCTTGGTTTGACACTAGATGAGAAGCTACAATGGGGGCCCCATGTTGCCACCACCGCTGCTAAGCTTAGTTCAGCTGCATATGCAGTTCGAAGAATAAGGCATCTCACCGATGAAGACACGGCTAGATTGGTTTATTTTAGCTACTTTCATAGCATTATGTCCTATGGAATTCTGCTATGGGGCAGGGCTGCAGATATAGAAACTATGTATATTTATATTACAGAAAAGAGCCATACGCTCTATATATAATTTACGTGCTAGGGACTCACTAAGAGATCTCTTTAAGAATACTGGTATCCTCACTGTACCATCACAGTATATATTTAATAACATTTTATATGTACACAAAAACGCAGACTTACACACAAGAGTAGGAGATAGACACTGTTATGGCACAAGGAACAGAAATAAAATTGAAATGCCATTTTATCGGTTAGCGAAAGTTAAAAACTCATTTATGGGCCAAGGTATACTTTTTTACAACAGAATTCCTCATAGTATCAAAGAGTTTAGTAGTGCTAAATTTAAAAATTATGTAAAAAACGTATTAGTTCAGAGAGCCTATTACAGCATTAAGGAATATATGGAAGATAAAAAACCCATGGAGGGTTGTCGCGTAAAAACCACAGGACAGTTCTCTGGCATATTATGATAATATACAGTTACATATTTTGTAAAATTAAATTGTAATACTGATATGATTTAAAAGAGCAACTACAGGTAAATTAGCTTGGAGAAATTTTTGCGTTTGTAGTAGTGTATGGTCAGCAAATGAAATAAAACAACATTTTATTTTTAGTTTTTATTTTATATATAATATGTCGTGGCCATATCGTAGATTTGCTCATTTCATGATATGATTGATCATTTCACGAAATGGTCGCATTTCAGGAAATGGCCAACATAGTTTGATCAGATCGTTAAATCGTCAACGTTTCACGATTTGATCATCCACATTTGGCCAGATCGTATAAAATATAGAGAGTCCATAAAATATTAAAAAAATTCAGAATATTCTAAGAACTTGTGTAGTTTCATTTAAGTTAGTGCCGCGGCAGCGGCCGGCGAATGCCAGAAGCGAATGGTTTTTGCAATAGAAAACAGTTAGGTTAGGTTAGGTTAGACTTTGTTATACAACGCACGAGCCGAGCGAGCAAAGCGAGCGTGCCGCGGTAGCGGCCGGCGAGTGCCAGAAGCGGATCGCTTTTTAAAAAACAAACAATCATAATAATATAGTAGGATATATAAATATATATCCTAAAAGAAAAAATGCGTCTTTCATGAAAAAACCGCGCGTTTAGTTGGCCATATCGAGAAACGATTTCTTATCATTG
The DNA here is from genome assembly GCA_907164665.1 of Colias nastes. Lineage (NCBI taxonomy): Eukaryota > Metazoa > Arthropoda > Insecta > Lepidoptera > Pieridae > Colias > Colias nastes. The sequence continues at coordinate 12,555 of CAJQZM010023517.1, read as the reverse complement.
ATCTGCCCAAACCACATCATGATGTGGCCAATAGACATTCGATCATTTCATGCAATGCGATCATTTCACGAAATGATCGATCATATCATGAAATGAGCAAATCTACGATATGGCCACGACATATATAAGGGATTAAATTAAATTTAATTAAACTATATGTGTTTCTCCTCTGAAAAAGATGAGACTTTATTTTAATATTTGCACATTTAACATACGTATAACTTTTACATTAACAATGTTACTAAAATGAAAAATTTACTAACCTGAAAAAGAAACGACATGTAAAGTTTAATTCTTTAGTTTGAGAAGTCAAAGGCTTGCCTCGACCATGTTTTAACACTGGAGCCATTTTGAATTAACAATATAAAGTTACAACACTTACACACAAATTAAACACTTCAACAAATATTATAACAATAATAACAAATAATAACAACAATCAACAAATACAAAATTTAACAATTAAACTACGTAATAATTATAATTTTTGAATTAAATGTGTGCTTTATGTTCTAACGGTACCAAACGACTGCACGTGGCACCTGCGGACAGCGTAAACTGGTTTATTCTGGTAATCTGGTTTTGTGCGTGTTTCCACTTTCCACTATCAAGTGACGATTTATTTATTTGTTTTGTTTCGTAATTATTATGGTCAAATATTAATTATGAAACAAATTATTATGGACACGATATTTTATTGTTTCACGGTAGTCGCCTTGTCGTTTGCTCAAGGACGTGAAATTGAATGATATATTTTTTTTTATAAAGTCAAAACCATTTTCTTTCAAATAAAAACTTGTTTTTATTGAAAACAAAAGTGTTGCTAGGAATAAGTATAAAATTAAATAGTAATGTTAGGATATCGAAACATTTTTGTATTCGCTGGGTGCGAAGTATTAGGTGGGGGTAACATAATCTATCGCAGCGCTCATGGTGGTCAAAAGTAGAAATAATGTAAGCTCTGTCATCAGATGTATCTGTCAATTGCAAAGTGATTCTACATAAATACATTTTAATATCATTATTTAATCGCATTAGTCCGCTAATAAAAATGAGTCACAGTAGTTGTTGTGTTGTAAACTGCAAGAATACTGGCAGAAATAGTAAATGCAAGTTTTACCGATTCCCAAGAGCTACTTGGAAACTTGAACAATGCAAGAAATGGATAGCTGCCGTCAAGAGAATGGAGTAAATAACATCATAACCACATTTAAATCCTGTATTTGATATTAACCAAAGAATCCATTTTATCTATTTGAATTCAACTTTCTTTCAGTGCTGATGGATTGCCATGGTACCCAAGACCAAATGATTTAATATGCAGTGCTCATTTTATTGGTGGGAAGAAATCAGACGAGGCAGCCAGTCCCAGTTACATACCGACGATATTTCCTTCAATTTATCGTTCTAAAATACCAAATGAATCTGCAGCTATGTCTCGGTACAAACGTTTCATGAAAAGGAGAAAGAAGAATGAATTATTTAACACCATACCAACCGACCAAAAATGTATTCACTCATCTGAAACATTTCATCAAGTAGAAATTACTTTAAAATGTGATCAGGAATGTCATGTTGATATATTTTCAAAATCAAACAATGCAGGAAATACATTTATATGTAATAGATATATTTCTAACCAAGTATGTGATGCTGAAATACAAACAGAAATAGACAACTCTAATATTTATATTAAAAATTACAAGAAAATGAAGGACAATGAATGTAATACCCCTCAAAAAACATATATTGATATGGCAACTTCAACCGAAAAATCAGATTTTACTGGGTTTTCATCGATCCGTAATGATGAGCAACTTATGGATCTCGCAGGTGTAACATTCAACAACTTTCGATTGTTATTAAAAACATTAACAATCTGTCACAAATACAGTATTGCCAAAGAAGATAGACTCTTTATTCTTTTAATAAAAGTTAAAACTGGCATGACATTTTCGGCTCTAAGCGTCTTGTTTGGTGTTCACAGAACAACAATCTCAAGGATTTTCTATTCAACTTTAGAAAATGTAGCTAAATCAACAGCTAATTTTGTTTTTTGGCCAAATAAAGATACTGTTCAAGCTACAATGCCAGACTGTTTCCGTCCAAAATACCGTAACACAAGAGTGATAATAGATTGCACTGAGTTCAGGATAGAAGTTCCAGCTTCAGTAGATAATCGAGTATATTGTTATTCACATTACAAGAAGGGATTTACTGCAAAGTTGCTCATAGGTATTACTCCTGGAGGCTTCATTTCTTTTAAGTCTAAAGTGGCTGGTGGAAGAAAAAGTGATTCGCAAATGACGATAGAATCCGGATTGATTGATTATTTAGATGATGGCGATATTGTTTTAGCCGATAAAGGTTTCCCAGAAATAAAAACAGTTATAGATAAAAGTGGAAAAGAGGTGAAGATTGTTATGCCTCCGTTTCTCAAAAGTAAGAGGGAATTTTCTACAGAAGAGACTCAAGAAACATATAATATTGCCAGTGTAAGAATTCATGTCGAAAGGATAATGCAAAGGTTAAAAGTTTACCAAATTTTGAACAAAATTCCTGCAAATTTATTTTACTGCATCGATGACATTGTACATATCTGCTGTGTATTGGTAAATTTACAGCCCCCAATATTTAAAAAAAAGAATGTGTCTCAGTGAATATTTCTTTATTTTTCTAATCAAATAATGTTTTGTTTATTCATATAATAATTAAATGATACTTATAATAATTAAATTATACTTTCAGTCAAACTTCAATCACAACAATAAATAAGTCATAAATACGTAATATATATATTTTTATATTGCTCATTAATAATAAAATAACTAGTATCACTTATTGACTTGTTTTACCGAACCTACATCACATTGAATATATTTTTTCCAGTAAAATTATGTTTTGGTTGTTCAGTTTTATTATTATTATTACTATCATTTTCATAAGTACTTTCTAAATATAATGATTTTAAATAATGTTGAAAGTAAAATCTTTCACTAACCAAAATGACATGTTTCATGAATGCTTCATCACGGTGGACCCGCACTGTGCAGCTACCATGTTTTACAGGCGAGTACACAAAAAGATCACAAACAGTCATTCCAGTTACATACATCTGTACCTGAATTTGAGTATAATACGGTTTTTGTGTTTTTAACTCTAATCTATCATTTACAAACTCTAAATAGTTGACATTGCACATCTTTTCATTATAATTTATCACAGGTTGTTTTGAACATGATATCGGACATTTGATTTCAACTAGTCTTGATAAGATACAATCATTTTCAATGACAACCCCGTCAATGCTGGCACAAAGCCAAGGTTGATATTTGCTTATGATTAAACCAACGTTTTTAACCTTACAGGAATGTAATTTTTCATATTCATGCAAAGCATGCTGTTCATTTCTTAAACCATATTTTGTTGCCTCACATTCAATTTTTCGTGGGTGTAAAAAGCTTGAAATTAGACTTTCAGTCGTTTTACTTTTTTGCACTTTAATATTGTGAACGTTTGTGCTCGCTGATATTCTTAAACGCCGGTTAGCATACCAGTCTTCACACTTCGATTGCTCAATTGTTTTACAACATACATTAATTAAGGTTTCTTCACTTATCTGAATGTTTTTCTCATAGAACTGTTGTAATTGTTCTTCCAGTTTGTATTTAGTCTGATAAACTTCAAATTCATCCTTGAAAATTAAAAAACTGATTACGGATGCCTCGCAGTCTTCTCTCACCAAGTTTGATTCTGTATGTTTTATTATTGTGTCTACTACATCCTTAATTATAAATGCATCCTCCGTTTGAGATGAAGCTTCCATCACAGGTCTTAAAGCTGAGTGTTCTGCTAAGTCTGACAGATCTATTGTCATTGGCTCATAGGATATTTTTTGTTTTGTTGGAAACATTTCATCAAAATATCTCCCTTTGGAATATTTTTCTTTGGCAAATTGGCGTGCACTTGGCCTACCCCACTGTTGCTCGTGACATGTTTTTGTTAGGCTCTCTTCATGGTTTATGAAGTGGATCAAAGCAGCGATATGCTTGCATTTACCACTTTGATTATAAACACAATTACATTTAACACTAGTGACTACTCGTGCTCTATTCACGTTTAAAACCGTTTTGTAAGGTGGCAACGTAATAGATGTTTGCCTTATGATGAGAGCGTGAATTATTGAACTCTGCCCTTCTTTTGTTCTTAATTCTTCTACATTTCGGACATGTCCAGCCAATACCAACAACTTTCCTTTAATTACAGTTTGTGGTTGGAATCTGATATCGTGAGTAACACTCACAAACCCGGTCTTCAAAACAATACTCATTTCAATCTGAAAACGATATTTATTTTATTACTAGCGATACAGGAACATTTCAATGTATTTACTGTTATATAATGAAACCATTACAGTAGCTTTTTCTTATTGTTTTACTGTAAAACTACAACTATAAATGAAGTAAACAAACCCTGACACAATCAAAATTAAACACACTTTTTGGACTTACCTCATTTGATTTAAATGACCAAAATAATTTCAACACCTTTTTTCCACCCAAATCGTGGTATCACAACAATTTATTAGTCGAAAATATTTGTTATTTTTTCATTTGGATATTTTTTCACCAATATACGGCCTAAACGTCAATAAGACAGAGCCCACAAAGTTGTGGACGCTAGTTGGCGCTGTAATCGTGCACAGTCCCAATAGGCCAGAACGATATAGTGGAAACGCGCTCTAAGATCTGAGTAATATACACACCACTACATATGCAAAAATTTCTCCAAGATAATTTACCTGTATGGAGTTTCTTGCCGGTTCTTCTCCATAGATACTGCTTTCCGAATCGGTGGTAAATGTAAAAAATATGTATTGACGTTTCAAAAGTGCTTCCCGAAGAAGTCTAATTGAATAAATAAATGTTTGAGTTTGAGTTTGAGTTTGATATAATATAGCCTATATGTTGAACCGACATCTTAGTAATATTCAGGCAAAAAGTGAAGTAATTCCATACAGTACTTTTTGAGTTCAGCCCGGACATACATAAATGACGCGGGACGCCCCAAGTATTCTTTAAAAAAGTGTTTAATAGTTTTGATTTTTCTACTATTTTATTAAATGTATAGATAATTAAATCAATTTCTCTATAGATTCCAGATCACACGCGTCAGTCCCGCGGTCACGGGTTCAGACCTTTGGCCAGCACGACGCGATAGCGTGTGATACCCAGACACTGGATTATATTAGTTAAAACTGAGCACAGATAACAGATTATTAAGTAGGATAGAAAATAGGAAGACTGATTTGTGACCATTCATTTTCAAACGGGAGTTGCTCAGTTGTTAAGCCCTCAAAACTCGAAGGTTCGAGACTAGGAAAAATTGTGAGGAATAATGTTTTCAACTAAAGAACAGTTTGAAGACATGACGTGGAATCTGTTAATCCGCGCTGCTAAGTGTGCACTGCAGTATGGGGGATTATGACCATACACCTTCTTAGTAAGATGATATAGATTATAGGACATAGGAGCTGATGTTGATCAATGTTTAAAAGTTGAGAAAATAATATAAAGCATCAAAGTTACTTGCCCCGGAAAATATCCATCTATGTCATTCAGGAAATTTGTAACTTTATACATACTATGTGAGTGTATTCTCGAAATTCGTTCTGGGGCCGTATTATAATCTCCTATTACGAGACAGTTTACGCCGTGAATTGAACGGACTAGCAAATTCATATTATGATCGCAATCACCAGCTATATAATATGCTATCATAATCTGAATTTGCCAGTCAGGGCGTAAACTGTCTGGTAATTAGAAATACGGCCCGTATTTTGATCTCTGTAGTATTTAAGAAGATTCTTGACAAAAATATGATTAATGAAAACCTTCTTGTTTATAATATTGGCACAGATCCAGTTATATAGATTTATGCTATACAAATTATTAATTTGCGTCAATTCGCGTGATAGTTAAGTTACATCAATGCTATTATATATTCTTTATTTATGTTTAACTGTACACCGTCACGACAGCTAATTATTATTTTTTTAATATCATAAAGAGGAAAAATTATCATTGTTTGTTTGAATTGAAAAGGTATCGAAATTGCTGGACTGATTAAAAAAAATCTTTTACCGTTAGAATTCTACAGTATCCCTGATGAACATTTTACTATCCTATCCTACTAATATTATAAATGCGAAAGTTTGTGAGGATGGATGTATGTGTATGTATGTATGTTTGGTTCTCTGTCACGCAAATACTACTGACCCGATTACAATAAAATTTAGGACACATATAGAGGGTAACTTGGATTAACACATAGAATAAGTTTTTATCCCGGAAATCCCACGGGAACGAGAACTATGCTGGTTTTTCTTTGTAAACGCGGGCGGAAAGCTAGTAAGCTATGTATTATGATGTTTTTATTTTTTCTCCCTGGTCAACCTGGTTGAAAGAATTTTGGTCGCATTAATTAAATTCTAATTATGTTGTATTATATTCGGTCAGTTCTGACACTTGACTTCTACTTTGAATACAATGTACTTATTTGCTATTCAACCGTGTATTTAGTTCACACGTTGGTTTGTTAGTTTTTCTAGAACCTTCTAGCGTTTCAACAGATAACAAGATTGCATGAAATATTGGAGATAACAACTAAAACAAAATACATCTAATTATAATAAAACTAATAAAATAAAAGTGAAGAGTTTGTTTGTTGGAACGCGGTTATATCAGGAACTACTGGACTGAAATTTGAAACTGAAATTTCTTCCACCGTTGTATATGTACCATGGGTAAAATCGGGGCGGACCGCTTAAAAATTGGTTAAAAATTGATGATGATATGAGGAGAAATATACAAAAACAATTGATCTACATTTATTAAAACGAAATAGGTCGTCTTTTTTAGGCAAAGCAAACATTTTCATCTTCAAGCGTAGAGTGAACAGGTACCTACTAGGGAACCATCTTAGACCACATCTTAGCTTTACATCAGGCGAGATTGTGGTCAAACGCTTCTCTATCTACAGAAAAAAAAAATATCCTGGCACGTGCAAGGGAGCTATCATGATGTCTTAAAGCAGTACTAATTCCAGATAAGGACAGAGCTATGTAGGTTGTGTAGCGCCATCACTTTCCGACACTAGAATTAATAATGCTTAAGACTTTGATAATCCTCTAGATTTGTCAATGTATTTCACCGCGATAGTACGTACTGTACGTACGTAAATACGTAGCTGTTAGTCGTTAGGGAAAGAAGGCCGAGTTTCGAATTAAGACCATATTTTCGTAATAAATAGTAGGTCAGATAACAATTAACATTTTACTACAAGGACTGATAAATTGTTTATCATTAACATGTAGTTCACGAAGAATCCTTGATATTGGTTATTTTCATTACGAACATTATTAGTCTTAAATATTTTGTGTAGGTACTATCTCTTTTTGATACGCTTTTATTAGCTTCGCCTGTATATTTGCAAGTTTGTATGTTACCGATTTCCTTAACTTTGAACAGTTATCAAGGATTGGTGACAATACAATAATTTCTCATTAAAGCGCGTTATTTGTTTTTTAAAACTAAACAAGCGGTTCGCCCAGGCATCACCCGTGGTAAATATTTACGTTTTCTGTCCATAAGAACCATCCTCGTACTTCAAGGAATATAATAAAAAAAAGAATTATCAAAATCGGTCCACCCGTTCACGCGTGATGCCGTGACCAAGGGATTCATTTTTATATATTACTAGCTTACCGCCCGCGGCTTCGCCCGCTTTGTCTAAAACCTAATAAATTATATACCAAAACCTTCCTCTTGAATCACTCTATCTATTAAAAAAAACCGCATCAAAATCCGTTGCGTAGTTTTAAAGATTTAAGCATACAAAGGGACATAGGGACATAGGGACAGAGAAAGCGACTTTGTTTTATACTATGTAGTGATACAGGTGTATTATGTTCTCGTCTGTCTATTTACTTGCATGTATATATCATGTAAAACGAGTACATTCAAGCGATTATTTTCAACGATTTCTTTCACTTGACTTAAAATCTAGTTTATTTTATAGTCTTAACCTAGACTCTAGAGCAGCTGGGGTTCCCAATCTTTTTCAGCTCGCGGCGCAGTTTCATGTTAAGTTATTTGTCACGGCGCCCTACCCACCCAACCTAGCTATTTGAAAAGGAAACAGTCGAAATAGGCACCTACAATAGAAATTAGGTTAGGCAGTGAAGAACAAAAATTAAAAATATTAACTCAATTTCTTTATTGTAAAGGAATTTAAAGCCGCCCTTCTTCAATCCCAATTAAAATAGTCCAACGCGATGCAACATCGGAACGTGCAGTAGTCAATCATTTGATGGACCCTCTTCACAATGGGCAGCGTTGGGCGAGTAGAGGTAATCACGATAGTGTAGAGGGCCTAAATGTCTACGATTCATCGCTGATACTCAAGCCGGCTACTCACGTACTTACCTGCCGCAGGGGCAATATTGGAACAATCTCGGTTAAACGGCGGTCGGAGCAATTTAAGCTGCAATTCTCTAAATTGCCTCTGCTTGCCTATACACATCACAATTAAGGAGCCAATTAAGGGTGAAATTGCAATATTGCCGTGCTGCGGGTAGGTGAGTAGCCGGTTTTAGGTGTTCATAAACGCCGTAATGGCGGCAAACATCGACGATCATTTGTTGGGCCACCCGTGCCCATTGTGAAGAGATCCCATTACACAATCATTTAATCATCTACCGGACTTTGGTTAATGCGGTAGTTATTTGTACGATAAGAGATTTCAAAGTCAAATGTGGAAGTCATAGTCAAATTTATATGTCGAGGAAGGTCACCGAGTATGGTGGAATTAAGGAAGAAAGAATATATGGAATTAATTAAAATTGAACTATTACGAGGATCAGTATAACTAGCAGTGCCGTGCGGTTTCACCGGCGCGGCGGGCATACGCTACATCACTGCCAAGTGCCAAGTCTCACTAAAACCGTTAGTTGGTTTTCCGTGAAAGACTAACAAACATCCATACAAATATACATTATAATATAAGTCGGATGGATATAATTAAAATTGACCGATTACGAGCATCAACTAGCCATCATATAAATATGTACCAATAATTTTTCAAAGATAAGAATAAGCAGAAACATAAGGGCACTATTCTCTCATAGGAAACACCTATAGTCCTATAAAATAACTCCGTCATCACTGTTTGTTTGCGAAAAGCTCAAAAAATACTGCACCGATTTTCATTCTGTTTTCACCATTGGATAGTGTGGTTTTAGTTTTAGTGTAAAATTTGTTAAGTTTGAAATATCGAAGATTACTAAATAATTACTACGTGGGTAACGCAACTATATGGGTGAAAACAAAAAGAAGAAAGTATATATTAACATCCTGACACAGTCGGTTAAAAATAAAGAGTAAAGATATACTCGATTTTATCTACATCTTTTAATACTTTGTACTTTGAACAATTCCGTTCGCATCATTGATAACAAGTATATTGTATAATCGTATTGTTTATTTTTGGTTATTTCGCAGAGAATTCTTATTTACTTAACACTTATAAATCATTTCTAAGATCAAATCCATTTAGATCAATCAAGGTTTTTTTCAATCAAAAGTAAAAACACGCCATTTTCTCCGATAGTCAGAGCTGCTAAAAATCATACCTTAGGTATACGGCCGCCCTAAGGTTAAAGGGGAAGGTGAAAAAGTAAGGATTATGATTTTCCGTAGGGGTGCTACCTTTCCTACCTTACCTTCCCAGGCTAAATTCGTACCAAAGAGAATTGTTTGTACAGGGAAGTTATAGATTTTTATCCATTATCAGATCAGTTGACTGCTGATATCGACTATCGCTATCAGTGACGACCCATCTCAAAATAATCCACGCCCATCAATTGTATGTATTTTAGGTAACATTGATAAAATTATTTATTTTTTACCAACTGTTTTATATATATATTTCGCTCATTGAGCAAATAAAAAATTAATATAGTTAAAAAAAAACACGCTTATTCTCATGAAATTATTGTATTGTTACCGATCCTTGTTAAGTCGGTTACATACGAACATACATGTGAAGTTAATAAAAGCATGTTATAACTATCGATTCGGTCAGTCCTAAGATATTGCTACGGCAAACATTAAAAAGGCCAATCAATATAATCCATGGTTCCTGTCAAACAGCCTAAATAAAGGAAGCTTTGTGAGCAACGCTGTTCAGGGCGACCAGCAGGTTTTTAGCGCCACCCGTTAATAAGAAGGGGGATCGCCCTAAATTTGAAATAAAAATAGAAAGTGGCGTTTTATTTACCACCATGTAAAAAAAATATAAATCTTATTGATCTAACACACAGAACAGAAAAAAAAGATAGCAATGGTGGCAAAAAGGACTCCCCGTCAGCAAAGCAGCAACCATTTCTTAAAATGTTTTGGTGCACTGATTTGCAGAGGAGACAACGTGACCGTACAGATGCAATCTTGGTTATCTAAATTTATAATTTCTTTGTGGACGTGAGTCTCAGCACCGCCGTTTGCCTTATTTTTGTGGGCGGTGTGACATTAAAAGGCCGGTAAAGCACCTGTAACACCACCACCGATACACGGGCTGTGCTGCTGCCCCTTTGCTTGTTCTGCCTACATCCAGTTCTGTTACACAATCAAGATTTTACTCTACAAATATATAATTCGTATTAAATGCTACAAAATTACAACAATACTAGCGGCCCGCCCCGGCTTCGCCCGTGGTACATATGAAAAATAGATGTTGGCCGATTCTCAGACTTAAGAGTCCTTATCGATTTTAGAGTGATTTTTACTTGTTTCTGTAATTCTTTAGAAGCTCGTTTAACAAAACTAAATTAGTAACAATGTGTGATGATATCTTAAATTAAAGATTCATTCAATATCTAAAATACGTTCGAGACAATTTATTGATATTCATTGTCCAGTTTGTTTAATAGCCAATAACCTAAGGCGTGTTTCAATTTTTTCCATGCGGGACGTTCGTGTCTTTGTATTTTACACGGAATTTAATAGAAGAAGTTTTCTTATAAAATATACTACAGTAAAGACACTGAGACATCCTAAAATATGTTCGAGGCAATTTATGTACTTTTATTGAAAATTTCAAAGAACATCTAAGTTAAAATAGCCTTACTTTGATGAAATTTTATGCGTATATGGCGTCGAATTTCTAGTTCTTACAACAGAGTTAAAAAAAAATAAAAAATACACACTAAATGATAGGTTAATGCTTAAAAATTTGCAATAAAAAAAATACATATTATATGTTTTATGAAAGAAATGGAATAATTTAAAGTTCTCTAGAATTTTCGATTATATACGGGAGCGCAAACGTTGTTACGGCAAATCTATATAATCGAATATTCTAGAGAATTTTAAATTATACCATTACTTTCATATAACATAGTAGTTAGTTTTTTTAAACGAGCTCCTAAAGAATTAAAGAAACAAGTCAAAATCACTCTTAAAATCGATACGGCCTCTTACCCGATATGCACAGAAAATTTCATGAGAATCGGTCCACCCGTTTCGGAGGAGTATGCAGACTAACATTGTGACACGAGAATTTTATATATAAGATAAACACGTTTAATGTAGCACACGGTTGTTCTCACAGAGAGGTCAAACGTCAAAGTTAAGGAAAGAGAAACGACACTTGTGTGAACTTTAACTTGTATGTAGTGACGTCATTTACATATTTAGATATTCTTATATATTTAGACTAGCTGTGTCCCGCGGTTTTACCCTCCGCTCCGACTATCTAACGGTGAAATAATTTTTCATCGGACCCGTGGTTCCCAAGATTAGCGCATTCAAACAAACAAACTCAGCTTCATAATATTTACTAAGAATTAGCTCATCTCACATTTCAATGACATTACCTCGTGATCACAATAAAATAATCTTAATACAATTACTCATATCGTTGAAAACCGATTTGCCTATCTTTTCGCAAAAATACAAAAACTTAAAGTGAGTGATAACGGACCAACATATTATTCATATTAATATTCTTAGTAATTTCATATAAATAACTAGCTTACCGCCCGCGGCTTTGCCCGCTTTGTCTAAAACCTGATAAATTATATACTAAAACCTTCCTCTTAAATCACTCTATCTATTAAAAAAAACCGCATCAAAATCCGTTGCGTAGTTTTAAAGATTTAAGCATACAAAGGGACATAGGGACAGAGAAAGCGACTTTGTTTTATACTATGTAGTGATAATTAAATTATAATATATAGATAAGAGTAAAATCGATAAGTTTGTATTTGCGAGATTTAAAAATAAATAACAGTAACTAACAGCTGATCGGATCTGTATAAAATTTGGTACAGAGAAAGATTATAGTCGGGATAAACATATATGATACTTTCCGAGCACTACGGGAGTGAAAACCTAACCAATCTTATTGGCAAATAGGTATTTTTCATTACAAAATTCACCAGAAATAAAATAAATAAAACCGGCCAAGTGCGAGTCGGGCTCGCGCACAAAGGGTTCC
>CAJQZM010023516.1:0-15636 GCA_907164665.1 Colias nastes | reverse complement strand
AAACACTACGTCACATGGATGTGCTGTGGGTGGCCCCGATATAACTAAATAGATCACGAAATTGAGTAGAATTTAAATTACGTATACCTAATGAGTGAATTTTTTTTCTTAAGTTCTTTAGGCAGTTAATATAGTTGTGCCAAGTCCTTGTAATTTGTCGTATTTTACATGAATTTACTGAAACATTTTAATAATTGTTGAAACATAAGCTATTAAGCAATTAGGAACAATCTGAAAGGATTATTATCGACCTATCGACGAATTGACTATACTACTCACAAACTCACATTAAAAAATCTGTTCGCTTTACTGAAATTTGTCCATGTACCTAATTATACCTACCCAATATTTAGCCATTGTGTTACAAACCTCCTTCACTTTTAATCGACCCCCTAAATAAATAGTAGAGAAACGGAGTATTTGTGACCTTGTAAAATTTAGGAATAGAACAAATCAGAGGCAACTTAAACATTTACAATAATATTTCTAACTTTATAACGTCCGACGTATCGTCTCTTCACAAAAGTTTTGGGGCTGATTTACATGATATAATGGACATAAAGGGTCTAAGTAACCGTTGAAGGATCTTGGCTTCATTGAGAAAGACCGTTTCGCTCCATTAAAGAAATATGCGATTCGCATGAAATATTTTTCCTTTAAATTTTTGTCACTATTAATATTTTTATGTAAGCGGTAATACACGCATAATATGTATGAAGTTTATAGAAATATAATCCAAAGACTTCATGGCTTTATCGTCATAAAATAAAAAAAATAATGTACCTATAGAATTCTAGAAACTAGAGAAATTATGATACGCTTAAAATACTTGCGCCAAAAATATAATTATAATTTTTAATCGGAATGTTGCTATCAGAATGAATAAGGAAAATATCTTGAAAATATAAATGAAAATAGAATTTGTGCTGTTGAAACTAGAGCATGTGATACAAAATACTGCGAGGAAGATATTTTATGAATTGAAATGATAAACACAATTACGGTGTAACTCAATTTCATTTATTTATTCTTCTACGTGAGTCAAGTGTGTGATCTTTTATTCTAACATATCGCTATAAATTTTGTATCAAAATGAAAGATAAAGTAGGCGCTCACGGGAATTGCTGACAGAAGAGAACACTTAAAACAATGATAACACGTTATACGTATCTAAGCAACAGTTATATTTTATATTATTTACCTACATTGTTATTAACTAAGGTTATTAAGTATTATTTCCTTAACCGTAATTTACTATTTACATATGAATGATATTACAGTAAAATATTATAACCTGACACAAACCATCGCACTAAAAATAATATGTTAATACGATTAATTTACTCCAAAGAGGTCTAAATATATAATTAAATGACGTTTTGTTTTAGTGCATTGCCTATCTGTTCAAATAGTGGACGAATATTCAGATATCTTTTCAATTTCCCTCTGAAAGGCGAGCGTTTTATTGAAATTCACCTGGACAATATTCAATATTGCGATTCGATGAATTCCTAAATGCATTTGCATGAGAGTTTGATCTTAGTATACTATTGTTTTTTCATTAAACTCCATTTTAGCACAGTTGACAGATATATACTACGTACATACAGTTAGGAAACTAAGCCCCTGCGATCAAATTATGACGTATAGCTATAGGGCTGTTACCTTTTTGATATTTAACCGACTTCAAAAATAAAGGAGGAGGTTATCAATTCGGCCTGTATATTTCTGTTTGCTTTTTTCACAGTTGATTTTGTGGTAATTTTGAGATTAAAACCCGTTAAAATACAAAAATGGTGTAGCCTGTAAAAGTAAATACGTTTTTATCAGTGCTATATTTCGAAATCTTGTTTTGTTATGGACGCCGAAGGCTATTTAATGTACCTAAATTATTTATAATGCTTGATATTTGTATTATACATATATTCAATAATTATTTTAAACCAGAATTTACAATACTTGTATGTAGGTATACCTACTAAATTATTTTTAAAACGATAAATTAAATTAAATTAAAAAACACAAAATATGCAAAAATAAATTAAAATTATTATTATACGAGCATAGAACCTCTACCTTTTTGTTTTAGGAAGAAAAAGAAAATAGTTTGACAGGCTTAGTGCTTGACAAAGTGGAGACGCCACGTATCGATAAAAATACAATAATTATAATATCTATCTTTTTCTTCCCTAATATTTACGTAATTATGCAAATAAATTTAAACAAGATTTTTTAAGGTTTCCATTTTTTTAGATTTTTGTGCTCTTCTAGATTGCGTAAAAATAGATGCGATCTTTAAACAGAATGGACTCCTAATATTGACTATTTGTAGCTATCATTTTGATAGAAGATAAAAACCTAAAATTTAAACTCATGCTGCCATATCTATAGAAATTAAAAAATAGTCTCTTTTTAACTTGTAGTGAGATACGGTATTTACAAATATATTTATTGAAAGGGCTACAAACTGAAACAATCGATATTTATTTAATTGAATTGACATCACTTTAAACTTTTTTCTATACTGAACGTATCTTTGTCATTCAAAATCTGTGGATGTGTCACCCGCTACTATCGATCCCCCTCAATACCCTCGTAAACACGCTTGATGGGGGGGGGGAGCCATTTCGAACATTTTGTATGAAGTTTCCTTACTGTATGTATCTGTATATTGTGATTTTAGTGGAACTGTTCAATTTGCAAGTTCAAGTGAATATGTAATTGATTTAAATTAACACCAAATAATATGCAAATTCATAATTATTAGCTTCGGTATACGTCTGTATTTAATTTTAATAAAAAAGGGTCAGATTTCATTATTTTTCATACCATCGTTATACGTATATTGTGGTAGACAGGAGTATGATACATTTAGAAATTAAATTAATGATCATTACACAGTTTTTTTCAGATGAAATAAGATATAGCTACGATTAATTATTCAGTTAAGTGTTGTATTTATTTTTTACGTATGTATATATGCATAGAGATCTAGAGAGATGCCAATCGCTTGCGCTGAGTACGAAACCGTGTCTCATAAAAAATTTACGCACACAACTGCAGTAAACAAAATCAAAACAATACTTCGCGTTGTGTGCGTGTCATCACACAAAAATATGAAAGCGACTATTCGTTCGCACACTAGATTGTAAGTGACGTACGTATACAGCACCGCTACAGTTTGTTCTCTTTTTGTACATATTGCTGCGACACCGGCCCCGCCCCCTAACCATATCTCCCTTTAGTTTCTGTGATCTGTGTATATATGACACAATCAGAATAAACAAGATCTATAATTACTGAGTAATGTATGTGTATGTCAAACAATGATTGACTAATGTACCGAATGAATCGATTCATTACATATTATACTCGTCCTTCATTAGTGTATTGTAATTGAGAGCGAAATCGTGTCATTGCATTAAATTTGACTGTCTTGTGTCCACATTATTAGAATAATGCAACTGTTATCCATTATATCAATCGTTATAGAAAGTACACGATATACTGTATATAATGACTTTTTAAAGTTGAAAATATTAATTCAATACTTTTTGCATGCAATACAAACAAACATTCATTTTGACAACTGCTCTACAAAATGTAATGGAAACATTTGAAAAATGCTAAGTAGGCAGTAAGCTGTTCATAGATATTAGTTTGTACTAAGTATACAAGCCTGAAGAAATGAAGAATTAATCAAGCTATTTATACAAATGATATAAATTAGCGAGTAATCTTGATAATGAACGTTAAACTCCAGTAGAGGGTACAAAATAACCTAAGTAAACTTAGCCCAGTTCGGTGGTATATTTTGTGAATGGTTCTATTTGTATTTATACCCCTTTGTGAAGAGCAAAGATCAAAGTCGTTCTTATCTTGATTTGTGGTACACAATCTGTCTTATATGAATTTAATGGTAATAGCTTGACAAAGGTAAATTTATTTTAAAAGTAAAGACTAGATATTTTTGAATTAGGTATTTCATTAGATTTGGAGATATTTAGTCATTGTTCACAGACAGACAAACAAGCTGAAAGACAGATAAAAACTTTGTAAATGAAGTTTTGGTTTCGGTAGAGATAATAAAATACAATACCTAGGTAATAATTATAAACTAATTTTTCAAAATATCTTCGGTACGTTATGATATTCAGAACAGGTTATTTTTTTATTGTTAGATAGTTTTTATAGCTATATTCCCATAAAATCTCGTTAATATTATTAACAAAGAAATTTGTACGGTATCGGGTAAAGACGGAATCTGAAATACTTATTTTAATAGAAAATGATGTTATCAAATAGAGTACAATACACTCAATTTAGGAAATAGGAGTCTATTGTTGAAGCTTTTATTATTAAAAATGATATTCTTTCTTTTTAGTATACCCTTTTTATATTCTTAGCCGATATTCATAGGAAGATTTATTTTATTAGAATCCATTTAAAACTCTTATTTCAATAAAATATGTAAGTAATTAAATACAATTGTTTTTGCATATTTTAAAAACAAACTAGGTAATTCGTTTTATGTAGGTAATTTAGATTAACTAGGTATGGTTTGGAACTATACTTTAAAAAAAATCTTTAAGAAGGGAATAAAAGGCTTTCATAGTCATATTTACAGTAAAAAATAGAGATAAATTATTGCAAGAAAGCAAAACCTGAAAATCTCTACATTTAAACTGCACATTAAAGTTCCATAAAAAGTCGTTTAAACAAACACTCGTATTAAGTTAAATCTTTTGAAAGCACCCTTTTAAATGATTCAGCAACAAATATATATAACTAAATTAATTAATGTCACTCCGCAGGCGACACTCATTAGGAGCTTTAATGAGTGCACGCACTTTCCACTCGGCCGCGGCGGATTCTGTCAACATTTGCTGTGACTTGTTAACTAGACAGACTTGTTTATGTATGTATTTAGTATTTAACCGACTTCAAAAAAAAGGAGGAGGTTATCAATTCGGCCGGTATTTTTTTTATGTATGTACACCGATTACTCCGAGGTTTCTGAACCAATTTACGTGATTCTTTTTTTGTTTGATGCGGAATGGTGTCGAATTGGTCCCATAAAAAATTTATTTGAATAGGCCCAGTAGTTTTTATTAATTTATAACATTTTAATCGAGAACGAAATAATTTTTGGTTTTATAGCCAACGTTTAAAATAAAATATTGGGTGGTACGATCCTTCTTTTCGGCTACTTAGACAAGGCTTAGACACGTTAGGTTCAAATTTGAACAAGCTAGTGATTATCTTAAACATAACATGTTTTATATGCATAATATAATGCGCAACATGCTTGGTTTAAGTAATTCAATGGATAAGTCTTCTTTTCCCAGTTTGGCTTTACTACTATGACCACTTTGACTTTCTTGTTAAATATTTTATTTTATGATTATTATTGCAGCCCAAACAGCAATTTGTAATTCCTATGCTAAATATAGTTAAATTCAAATACCTTATTAAGGGAAGTTAACTAGATCTGCCCCATATCCTTAGCATGAATATTCGCGTTTAATCTCGGGGGACTCTGAATGTCTGTCGACACTTGCAATGGATTCATCAAGTATTCACGCTTCACCTTTCAACGCGGACTTAAATTCTTAGTTCATGAACTGCACTGAAACAGTACAAACTCGCTGGCTGCTTGTTACAGACCCATTTTATATTCTCTCTAATTAATTCACAAGTAATTATTTAATGTATAGCAAATATTATATCAAATAAATGTACGAGGAATTGTGTATCACCTTATGAATATTTTTTTGATGTTAGCAACTCGTGACTAATCTTGTACACGTGTTTTACAAATGCCTAAGATTTATTTTTATTACGTATATTTAAGTTTTCAAGTAGATATTCAAGTAGTGTACTTTGAAAACCTACGTTATGTGTGTTGGTTACCCATATTTTGTGTGTTATAACTACCAATAAAAATACTATAAATAACCCATCACGATAAGTACAATAGATGTGGCATCAAATAATCGTAGATTCTAGATAGCCAGTATTAACTTTCTAGAAAACGCTGCATTGCTCCAAGTTGTATGAGCGTTAAAGTTGAGCCATTTATCTCCACGACATTTTAAGTGCTTAAGTGGCCTAGCGAGAAGGTGCAGTCTTGTTTAATTTACTTTAAGCATTTCTTAAAAATATACTTTTATTAATTATCTAATATATTCCGATTAACTTTTGTTTTCGTCTTTTTATAAATAAAAAAAATTGATTCATATTTTCGCTTATGTGGTTCGCTAAGTTAAAGGTGACATTCATTTTGATTCAGGATTATTTCGCCAATACATGTAAAGTGACAAAATACAATAAAAAATTATAACTAGTAATTTCTGGATTCAATGAAATATTGGCTATAGCAATTGAGATTTACTACTTAATATTTATAAACTCTTTGCTAAAATTGAAGTTTGTGACCTATGGTTGGGTATAGACTTCGGAGAAAATTATAAACATCACTTTAAAAATACAATATGTCATCATCTTGCCGACGTCAAACAATTGCAAACTCACGCAAATGGAGTTCGAATTTTATTTCAATGTTTTTGAAGTCATTGGCAAATGATATTTTTAGATTTTATATGGTATGTAGTAAATATGTTTATAAATTTTACACGATATAGAAGATATATAAAATTTACTATATTTAGTTGCATAGTAGATATGTCGTTAGATACCTAACAATAAAATAATATTTTATCGCTTTTTAATTTCAGGCTGTTTATTTGTATGGTGCTTATTGATTCACGCCCTATGTTAAAAAGTATGCATAATGAAAAAAATTTAAAAGGCAAAGTAATACATCAAGACCTCTTTCATATCAATTCAGATAATGATTTCATAGAGCTACCTAAAATACAACGTTATCATAAAAAAAAGGGAAGTATAAAAAGAAAACTTATTAAGGAAGAATTAGATTTAACAGAGTTTAGAAAGCTATTGAATGATGGCAGGACTCACAGTAGACCTCAAAACGGACGTCATCCATATCAAGTTTCAAATAAAAATATCTCAAATATGTTAGAGGCCTTGACAACTGAAATTAGAGGCCTAAAACACTTGTACGGCTTAGATGAAACGTCTCCTTCAACTTTTATTGATGATGTGTCAGAAACAATCACACAGAAACCACAAGACTTCTCAACACTAGATGGTACAGCTGAAATAGAAGCTGCATTAAATGAGATAAAACAAAGGTCAATACAAATGATGGTAGAACAATTGCCATCTGTAGCCGAAATTGTTACTAGTACTGTAACACAAACTACCTATGAAGTTGCATCAACTGAAAACTATTTAAAATTAGGAATTCGATGCAAAAAGGCATGCCAACACAGCAATCCAAGATCAGAGATTCGATCAATAAAATGTGATGCAGTAACACTTGCTAATAAAATAGAATGCATGTTACAAAAAAAGTTAAAAAACGCTTATTGTAAAGTTAAAGAAAAAATTGCAAATGATTTTCAGAAGGAAGTTAATGAAACTAGAAGCACTATTAAAGCAGAAATAAATAAAATTAGGAAGGGTAAGACAAAATGCCAACCAAAGAAAACCAAATGTAAGAATTGCTTGCCAGGTGCATTGTATCTAGCTTCTAAAGAATTAATTAATAATAGAACTACGTTTGTAACCAAGAAAATAACAAATCCTAACTTGCATATGAATTCAATGCCTAAAACTACCGATGAGTATTCAATGCTGTCTATTTATGAGCAATTGCTTGTAAAACCGCACGGTCATACTGTATTAGACAAGTTAGTGACTCCGAATGTGTTTATTAAAGAAAGGAAACTTAAAGACAAATTGTCGAAGCGCGATCTCGTTCATACTACCGACGACCATAGTTTGAAAAATAATATAGAAAAGTCATATCAGGACGATGATATACCAGATATAGGAGATTATAACGAGGCAGATTCATCATCGTCTGAAGCAACTACGACAAATAAACACGACAACACTACATCAACTGGAAATGACATGAGTATGGAAGCGCTTAGCAATAAAATATCGTACAATGATTATGTTAACGGATTTAAATATTATTTAAAATTTCAAAAAGACCGAGAAAATGAAAAGTTTTCAAATTTAGTAAGATACCAAGCACATAAACACCATAATGTTGACGATGTTGGAAAATACATCCTTAATAAGCTCCCACAAATACCTTCTACAAGGTCAAAGCGATTTTTATTTGAACAAGAAACATTAGAAGATCAAGACATTTCAACAAAAAGTGATGATTCATGGTTTAAAAAACATTTTTATTTATTTATCGATAAGGATCCACCTAGGAAGTTTCATACAGCACAGACCGTTTCTTTAAATTCTGGTTTTAATAAAACAATCTTGACAAACGAACGGAATGAAATATCTCCCGCAAGAAGTGCATTGCATAAAAATAAACACAAGAAACTAAAAAAAGTGGAAAAGAAAAAAACTACTGTGCATACAAAACATCTTGAGGTTCGGTCGGTTACAGATAAATTATTTGGTAAGTAGGCCCACTTCAGTTTTAAACTATCGATCGATCAATGAAATGATTATTAATTATATTCATAAAATTTATCCATTTCAATTTCAGACGATAAGAATAGCGTTCAAAATGCCGCAAATTCGAATAAAAAGGGTTATGTTGATATCACCATGGTACAAAAACCAATTGATATAAATAAAACTTACAAAAATAAAGACCACGGCAAATTAAGATTTTTTCATAAAAAATTGAGATTTAATAAGCAACGTAAAAACAAAAATAGTAAAAGAGACGTTTTATACCGAAAGACAAGGTTTAATCCCTTCAAAAATTTAAAAGATATATTCAAAAATCCTGGATCGAATACTGCAATTACTAAGATATTTGATTACGACATAATATCTTCTAGTTCGGATCCATTTACATCATTTAATTTTGGTCAAAATCCCAATATAGAAGCTATGATAAGACAGATACCTAATATCACAGGCAGTTCAGAATCACCATTTGATATTGATGACAACGAACATTATGTATCTCAAAGTATAATGGGTAGTAAGAACTACCTCCACAATGATGGTTTCTATAACTCACGACTAAGAAATGATAACAAAATAAATAGGTTCTCTAATCTTCACGGTACGTTTGTTTTTTCTCTAAGTAAACATAATAATTGTGATCGGACCATGTTATAAATTGTCTTAAAAATATACCTGAGAAATATTCAATTCATGTTTTGAGATCTATTTAACTATAACTAAAATTTACACTTTTTGTGCAAAACTTGATTTAATTTATTATAATTCATTTTAGAAAATCGTATGGAAGATTTAGAAAGATCTCTAAACCAAAATAAAATAGACAATAGTAATTATTATAGATATATTGATCACAACAAAAGACTCGACGATATAATAAACGTAAGAATAAAAACAGAGGCCCCTTTAATGAATCCATGGAAAATGACATTACCATCATTACCTTCTGGGAATCAAGAAAATGATGACTTAGATAATTTAGCAGTAAGTATTACATACATTGGTGATGATCCATTAAAGAGGTTTGGTATTATGACTGGAAATGACTCACCCAATAAAGTCGATTACGATAATGTGGAAGCAAATTTTCATAAGTCAATAACGGATATCAATGACATGAACAATATTTACCAAAAGTATTATCAAAATATACCGTTTAGATTAAATTTACCACAAACCACAACTAAGGATGAAATAGAAGATGATAACATACAAGATTATAGAAATAACAATCAACCCAAAGAAGTGAATTATTTTTCTAATAGTAATAGCGATAGCGCAGGAAATCGTTTAAGTACTGAGAAAGAAATTGCTAATAGGCGTAAGCTTTATAATGTACAACTTTTTAAAAATGGTGTGAGAAATGATAATTCCCACAAATATAATTCATTTGATAGGAACAAGATTATTTCAAATGCTCACTTTAAGCCTATGAAAGATAGTTCACTGTTACCACAATCAAATTTGCAGATTCAAGATAGAATGAGATATCAATATGAAGTAAAACAAAATAATAATGTGCTCAATGAAAACATTAACCCCATTAAAACGGTTGCACAAGGAAAACCAGAAAACAACAATAAACCAGTCGCTAAGCGTTTACCTATGAATGATAAAAATAGTTATCAAGCGTATTTAAAAACAATAAAATATAGCAAGCCTAATGTTGATAATTCATATCATAATTTCTACAAAATGCCAGAGACAAATTATGATAACCAAAAGATACACAATAAAATGAAAGTTTTGGATCGCCGATATACAGCGGGATTGAGGCCCAACATTTTACATGGAAATTTACAATCTTCTAAGAATTTAGACAGTTCTTCTCATAATAACTATATTATAAGTAAACATAAAGCTCCTTCTGGAATAAAGAAAAATCCCACCCAATTTAATAAGACTCACACCTGGAATAATATTGGTGAGTTTCTATTCTTTGCAATTTATGTATATTGTCATTATGTTTTCTATTTATGAAATCCTAAATAACTAAACTAAATTACTTCATGTAAACAGAAGACTTGACTTCACCTTATAATATTGATAACCAGCAATTTTACACTATAAAGATTAATGATGAATAACTTATTTTCAGTAAATAATAATAAGAAATTACCTCACAATCACCGTGGAATACAGGTAATCAATAAATAATAATTAATATATTTTATTAATAGTCTTACTTCCTGTTAACATTAATAAAACCGATATAAATTAATATTCTTTGGCCTAATAATTATAATTTATATTACATATACGTTATGTATCTCCAAACAAAACAAATTTTAGTCAAATTTAATGTCGGGTTTTAAACCAAAGGCAAATTTGCACAAAACCTATTCGATATGACTACGTTCAATTCCAGAAAGCAGCGCTAACACAAATAACTAAAGTTCCGCAACAATATTTCATAACACCCTTGCCAATGGATGCGGATGATTTTGACAGATTTCTTAAGGAGCATGAAATGGACGTGGAATCTGTTACTGCATCTTTAAAAGACGGTTTTATTTCGAACAAAAGTTACACGAAAGCGGATAGTGTTACCAAACCGTTTATTTCTTATGTTAGGAAAAATTATCACATCAATAAAAGTAAAGAATGTCATGAAAAAAGGAAGAAGCGGAAATATACCAGGCTACGACGAGGTATAATAATTATGTATTAAACAAATTCAATAAACGTTCATTTAAGCAATAAAAATTTAGGGTTACGTTAAAAACAATAACTTTTCAGTAGGTCATCTTTTATAAATGTATTATAATCGTCACTATACTTTTCTGAAACAAAAAAAATATATACTATTAAGGTTTCATTCAAACGATTACTAATTTCAGACCTAACAACTACAGCTTCAAAGCTAGTTCACGAGGTAAGATTTTTATATTCTTAGTTAAACTAGTTCGTTGGAAAATAATAATTTAACTTAATTGATTCATGAAGTTATTGTTTCCAGAAATCTAAAAGAAAGCGAGAGTTAGTACGAGAACATACATTTACTGCGAAAGATGTCGCTGCCTTAGAAATTGTTATAGATTTGAGTAAAAATAACCAAGCATATTTTAACGAAAAGGAAATTACTAGTACGCAAAAAGAACGTATGAGTAATATTGTAACAAATTCCGTTGCAAGAGATAAACAAAAGCTTATCACAAATGCTATTCAAGTTCATATATCTCTACCCGGAAACTCTGATAATAGAAAAAGGTCTGCTGAGTCCATTCAAGTGAGGAAAGTATTTTCTGCAAAGTTTTCAACTCCAGTTGACTTGGAATATCAAATAAATTCATTTGAAAATGAAACAAGCACAACAACTACCGTACCCAACGATTCATTTTCACCAGGTGTCTATTTATTAATTGAGAATTCTAATCTTTCCGATCCATCTGGAAAATTAATATTAAAGCCTATGCAAATTATTAATAAGTCTGATATTAAAACAAGAAACGTTTCTGATGATTTAAATAATTCTACTTCATCAAGTTCAGTGGCAACTTATAAAACTGGGAATTTAACAAAGGTTGATATTAAACGCACAATTAGAGATCGTAAAACAAAAAGGTACATTAAATGGGATCCTATAAAGAAATTCTTTGGACATGAAAGAGTTTGTAACTGTCGATGTAAAGCCAATCAAACAATGTGTAAGCCATGTGCAGCCGGCGATGTTATTATATCTGAATTAGTTTTTGAATTAGATAATTTGGCAAAATTTATGCAAGATCATTGCACAGAAATACAAACATTTTTCTGGATGAATCCAACCGGTGGAAAGAAACTGAGAGAGGTCGTGAATAAAATAGATAAATCTTTGAATCATTATTATAAACGAGTTAAAGGGAAATGCCAGGGTCGCCCTTGTAAAATGTATTCATCAGGAATAGACAAAAGAAGATCACAAAGAGATAAAAATAGTTATGACAGAATTTCCAGTGTTTCTTTACTAGTCAAAGATTTGAATATTCTTGCCAATAATCTTGAAAAGGCAAACATTTTGGATAAAGTTAATTCAAATGTACAGTATTATGGTCAAAATTTATTGCATAACATACATAACTGTATGCCACAGGTATTAAAGAAACGCTCAACTTGTATAGATAAAAATAAACAAACAAAAAGTTTTCGTAGTGTTTACTCTCTCGACAATGTCAATGTCAATTTAATTTGCAGCCCCAGGCAATATACAACGTATTCTACCGCTAGTATTGAGTCATCAAGAACTTTGTATAATTTTCCTTTCAAAAATAATCCCCGTATAAATTCCTATGATTATGAAAATTATAGGTACAAAATGGATGGTGAAACAACACGAAGAGGTATGAAAAATTTCTTTAAACGACGTTTTCATTCTAAGAAGAACAAGGAATTATCCTATAAACTGAATAAAAAACATTATAATAAAAATATTTATAACGTGGATGCATCAACTATGTTACCCGAGGTGAGAAAAATATTTTTGCCAGACAGTTTACAAAATAATATTAAACAACATAGATCCAAAAGAAAAATAAGGACTGATACAGCACCCATTATAAAAGTTTTATATAAGAAAATTTATAACGGGACTACACAGAATGACGAAACTGTATCAATAAAAAATGAGAGTGCAAATTATTTAAATGAAATTAATAATATATCTACCGAGATAATCAATTTAGACCAATTACTCAAAAATATTAACTATGGGGCCAAAAATCTTTCGCTAATAGATAATTTGAATGCTCTTTTTAACTTATTGGGGTCCAATATCTATGATTCATATACACAAAAGCTGGATATAAACAAAACGAAAAGAAAACCACCTACGAAACAAAAGAAGGTATTTAAAATGAGTCGAAAATACTATACAAAGAGCCTCGTCGAAAATGGTGAGTCAAATAGAGATAATTGCACTGTTAAAAGCCGATTACGGAATGTAACTAAACATTTTATGGACATTGTGCAAGGTAGATACCGTCAATCTACACAATACGAACTACTTGGTTCAAAAAACAAAATCGAAAATAGGAAGGGTCGGAATGTAACTTTGATGAATACAGAAATACCCTTCAGAAACTTAAATTCTTTTTCTGATAGCGAAAATGTTTCCGATGTGATTTCGAGCATGACGACAAACGATAGCCCAACAATAATAATAATTGACGATAATAATAATCATTCAAACGATCAAACTTCGTTTTCTACGAGTTCGAATGCACAAAATTTATATGATAAAAAAACAAACGAAGGTATCCGAAGTCTTCTTCTTTCTATTTTGAACTTTAATTCAAAATTGCTCAATAATGAATGGGTCAAGGCATCCAAAGTCAATCATGATAAATTTTTAGGAATTGCCAATAATTCATTAAATCAGGATGTCAAAGAAATCAATGACGAATTCATAAACTTATCAGTTTCGGATAAACCGACAACAATTAATGAAAAGAGAGGCATTGTTAATAAAATAGCTCATAAATTTGCTTGGAATTATGTGTACAATAATAAAAAGAATGAGGTACATTATTTAAATTAAATATGCAAATTATGAGAATCATTGATTTATAATCCTTAATTCTTTAATACAGGCACACAACTCGATTGAACAATCAAATGCTAAGCCTCATAACAAAACTTTATCCAATACGGGAAGGATAAAAAATGTTACAGGTATTTTTGCTATTAATGTAATAACAGTAGAATGTCTTGTGTTGTATATGTATTTTATTGTTAATTTTTAATTTAACAATAATATGTATTTTATTAGAATCGTTAAGAAAAATGCCTAAAAAAATTACGACCTTATCTCACAAGACAACATTACCCGCTACAAAAAAGGTATGTATCTGTTATTAATATGGCTTACCTAATAGTGAATAAAAATGTTGTCTTATTTTTTGTGACAGTAATTTATATCTTTCAAAATAATACTCTCAAAATTTTTCAAGAGATTGGCGACAAGAAAGTAAGATCACTCTGTGACATAGCCTCAACAATTGGTAACGTTATAAGCGTTCAAAGGGTGATGAATAAAATCAACTTTGAACAATATGTGAAGAATGTTAGGTGTTACAAATACCAAACACTTCCGGCACACTTCCTTATTAAAGCTAGTAAAAGAAAGGAACAACGAAAGAGAAAAAGGTGCTATAGATGTGCCAAAGTGCACCGGAAAAATATACGATATTTCTACAGGCAATTTATTGAAAATAAAAGGGAAGATGCAAGAGTAGAACTTGAAGATGACTACGATAATGGTTATGATGAAAGTGATATTTCAGATAACCACCCAGATATAGACGTCTCTCGGTATGTGCGATAGTTAATAATTCTTAACGTAGATATCATAAATTCTTTGTAACATTTTTACAATGCACTTATTTTCTTAATCGAGGATAGACAAGGATTTACTTACAAGATAATGGACGGAGGTCGAGATGTTTTTGAGAAGTATCGTATAGGGTTGGCAGGTATATATGAACCTGTGGCAAGAAATAAAAGAGATACAGATAGTGAATTAGAAAAAGGATTGACCAATTTATCACCCTTGAGGCCATTAACGGTAAGATTTTATTTCTGGTTAAATTAATTTGTTCCTGATCAAAGACTGTATGAATTTTTCTTCTGATATTACTAATTTTCATTCATATTTAAGGATGAAGTATTCATTATGGTTGGTGATTCATTTTCAACGGATTGTTCTTATCCTGATGATACGCAGAGTCAATCTGATTTTGTTTGGACTACAGATCGTGAAAAGATGCTTACGGTCGGCAACGTGTTTATGAATGGATCTAAAATAATCATTGAAAATGCCCAAACAAGAAATTTCGGGACGTATACTTGTTATAAAGTAAGTTAATCTATTATAATTAGCGTTACAGTGTTCTTGTATTCATGTTTATATACCTACTTTAGAAAAAAGGAAAAAATGATTGTTTAAATGCAATACTTCATATAATGTAGGTTTGCCATTTTACAACATTAGTTTCTACGAAGTGACAAGCAAAAGCAATAAGCTGCTCAGATTTGGTTTCTTTTAATGTCTTAATAAATTAATTGATATAATGCTAATAGTCCAAGATCCCAGAGCGATAAGACATAACTTATTTTCTAAAA
>CAJQZM010023514.1:0-12625 GCA_907164665.1 Colias nastes | reverse complement strand
GTTTCCTCTCCTCCCGTTTCCCGGGGGAGGGAGGGGGGGAGTGCTCTTTATCCACGTCCATGTTGGAAGGCACGTAACCAGAGTCGTTATTGGTGTTCGGATCCACCATGGGGATCGGGGACGCTAGGTTCGCCATTATTCTGGAAATTTATAGGTTATTAAGATATGGTGTATAATTGAATAAAAATAGCGAATGTATAAAAATAATACAAGTTTTAATTGTTAGCTCGGCTTGAAATAAGTTTTAATTAAAGTATTTTAATGAATAATTTTTGGAATCGGTTTGTAATTAACGCTTAAGTACTTTTTCTAATCAATTTGACCTGATTATAATTTTAATAAGTACTGCTCCGCTTGCCTTTATAATAATAAAAACTTATAAAAAACAGAAGTAACATAAAATTCTTTAATAAGAAATCAGTTTAGCAGTTTTAAGCCTTTAAGTAACCGACACATACGTGATCAGAATATGTAATCTTTCCTGTTTATAACATTATTATTTTATTATAATAATGCGTCTTTCTGACTTACAGGCCTGTCTCCTCCACTACAGCAGCCAGCATGAACCTCGCCGATCTGGTGTGCGCCAAGTCATCTGGGTATACTCCCATCTCTGATTTGTCGTAACTGCGAAATAATACATCATTATTTAATAAATATCATTATTTTTTTTCACTTAAATCATGAGAAAACCTCCTTTCAAGTTTAAATAGACGCTATTAATTTTTCCCGTAGCATCTAAGAAGGCTTTCCGGAGAACACAAAAATCGTTTCAACCAGTAAATTCAAATAAAATATTTTATTCCATGAACATGGGTACAATTCTGATGTTATAGAAAAACAACAACTTGAGCTTGATGAAAATTCATACAAATACATTTCACTTAAAATTAAGTGTAACTGTGATCACCTATTTATTATATGTTCTGTTAGTCTAACTTTCAAATATTTTATTTACAATCTTATATAAAAGTGGGTTTTCCTTTAACTACGCGGGCGACGCTGCGGGCGAAAAGCTAGTACGTTACATAAACACAATACTCACTTGTCATCATCATCATCATTGCTCCCAGAGGCTGTGTTCGTGGGCCTGTCTTCCAACGTCACATCGTACTGGTGCGTCTGCGCAACATTCTCTATGATCACCGCTGTTGGCCCAGAGGATATTGCAGAACTTATTGTGGATGATGTCTTGGCTGTGCGCTGCTTTTTCGCGCGCTGCCGGATCGCCTGGAATGTTCGAGGTGTTTTGAAAAGTTCGTTAGGGGAGACCGAGGTTCGACGTTCCGATTTTGGAGTCGGAGGCAATATAAATGTAATAGAAATGTTTAAAATCAACGATTCCTATATAAAATGGTGCATAATTTATCCTTGTTTCAAATTGTAAACTTAAGTTCTTTGAAATAAGCATATATTATTGCTCAGGATATTTTTTCTGCAAAAAGTCGACAAGGAACAAATCGCCCCACAAAGGGGCTGGTTGTTCCTCAGCTGAGGTAAGTTGTTCCGCTTATCAACTCCAGTCCCTAATAATGTAGTATTAGTTGGAAAGGTATTATATAAAATAAATTAGGTGTATAATTGAATATTTATTAGAGTTTTATTTAGAAAAGTACAAAATCTTAATGTTTTTTACAAACTTTTCAACATAATTAAAAAATGTAATGAACATAACTGCAAACATACAATAATAACAAGTGTAGTTCTACCTAATTAATAGATTTTAGAATAATAAACATTTTTAATATTACTCAATCAACTTTGACAAACGTTTGCTTGTCAAAAAAAAACAAAATTATTTATTTTAATGAAAACACAAAAAATAACAAATTTTAACATTTTGAGTTATAGTTTCTTAATTCAGTCTTATAGCAATGACTTTACTGAGATCAATAATCTAAACTTATAACCTACTCTGGATAAACAGATCCATTTCAGTAACTTAAAAAAAATATTCAGAGTCGTCGTCAGAATTACAATTTTGACAAACATAAGAATGAACATCTTCAGATTTCAGGCATTTTGAATGAGTCCAATTCTTACACATGACGCATTCAATCCATTGTTCACCTGGTCGTGAGTTGGAATATAAATTGCAATATATTAGACAATACCATTCCATGGTCTCTTGTCTCTTCTTCACTATCACTTCCATGATTATCTTCTTGCAGTAGTTTCCTTTTCATATTTTCTTTAACATTTGCGGATTTACTTGCCACTTTATAATTTCGCTTGTTTTTACCAGTTACTTTATTCTTTCTGACTCTTTTTTCAACTTCCTTCGTCTTTATTTTACTATTGCTCTTTACTTTTCTTGCTTTTTCTTCAGCCAAAGCACGTCTTCGTTTTGCACGAGAACATGAAAACTGGACCCACAGCCAGTGCGCTCGTGAGGTGTTCACAGATGACTGCTAAGGCACTTTACGAGCTTCTGATAGCCAAGAGTCAGTATAGAGGAGACGAGAAGAGAGGTTTTCACCCATCACCACGCTCAAACTGCGATTTTTCATGGAGGGTCAATAATGGTATGGGGAGGTATAAGTTCCGATGCTCGCACGGAGTTATTTATCGTAGATAATGGCTTAAATTTGATCAGGTGCATCGAGGAAATTCTCTAGGAACATGTTCAGCCCTATTACAGGTTTATCAGTGAAGAAAATTTGCTACTAATACACTATAACGCATGCCCGCGTGTCGTACGATGCGTATAAGAGTACCTTCAAGAGGTTATTATTGAAAAATTGGAGTGGCCAGCTCGTAGCCCGGATCTTAATCCAATAGAACACATTTGGGACATGCTTAAAAGAAACATAAAGTTCGATTCCAACCCAGCACCAATGTTAGATGAGCTTAGAAATACAGCTGGGGCCGTTTGGTACACTATAGCTCAAGTGGACATCAAAAATGTCTTCTAGAGTATGCCAGACTGGATGCAAACAGTGTTTAAGGCAAGAGAAGGAAATACCCTATATTAAAAGGTTCAATTTTTTTTATGGAAACGTTCTTTCTAATTTTTGTGCATTTTTTAAGAAATCATTTAAATTTCACAGGAAAAGCGTAAATTCTTGTTTAATTCATATCTACGCGGTAGTACTTCTTATAAACTTCCAATTATTACTAAAAGTTAGTAAAAACATTAAAGTAACTAGTTTTGATTAAATTTTAATTGAATTTTGTAGTAGAAAAGAAATAGGTGCAGTGCAAAAAATTGCAGTGGCCAAGATTCCGTGCCGGTGAGTGTAGTATAAAACAAAGTCGCTTTCTCTCTCCCTATGTCCCTTTGTACGCTTAAATCTTTGAAACTACGCAACGGATTTTGATGCGGTTTTTTTAATAGATAGAGTGATTCAAGAGGAAGGTTTATATGTATAATAACATCCATTAAATAGTGGAGAAGTACTGTTATTTTTGAGGTTTCTAATGTGATGTCGTAAAAAATTACATTTTTTCCGCTTACATTGCAAACGCAGGCTGAATCCTACGAGTTTTATCAAAATAATGTACTAAGTATTATACACATTGAAAAGGTCTACAGAAAAGTCCGCGATGGTATATGTCTATCTCTTATGGATAACCCACAATAACTTTTTTTTGTCATTTACTTTTTACGACAAATAATGGCTAATTTTCGAAGCGATTTTAACCAATACAGCATTAATCCTTAACCAATTAAATACCTTGAATACATTGTTCATTTAATATAGATCTATATGGCCCTTTACACCGTATGATTTAAGTGAATATTTTTGAAGATATTACAGATTTAAAAATTGCGGGACGTAGCGTTTGCGGCGGTACCGGCCGGCCGCCCGGCTATATATTTTATACCCGTGCGAAGCCGGAGCGGGCCGCTATGTTTCGTTATATTGTATTCTGTATTACGAATTCCTGGTAAAATTCCTTTAATATTCAGATCATTAAATGGTTAAGTGCGACCCAAACTTTTCGAAGTTTCATTAAATATTCAGTCTCGTGATAAATAAACAAACCGCGGGAGGTTAAAATAAGCCTGAATTGACT
The DNA here is from genome assembly GCA_907164665.1 of Colias nastes. Classification (NCBI taxonomy): domain Eukaryota; kingdom Metazoa; phylum Arthropoda; class Insecta; order Lepidoptera; family Pieridae; genus Colias; species Colias nastes. The sequence continues at coordinate 8,605 of CAJQZM010023514.1, read as the reverse complement.
AGACCTAAGAAATATAGCGTCTATTATGCTCATATTCCAAATAAAATGAACACGGAGACATTATAATATTACAATTTATTGCTCACGAAATGAAAATGTCGTGACAAACGGGCCTAGTTTCCAAGTCCAATTTATGGATAATTAAAATGTAATATTAACTTTATTGCAGTTAATTTAGTTTTCTACTGGTAACTTATTTAGATCTCTTTCTTACAAGCTGCCTTTTGCTAAACAAAAATTACTTTGCAAAATAAATTAATATGCAACTAGTATAACGATAGTTTTTAGTTTAAATATTACCTCATAATAAAAGATGTCTAGGAAAGGGTCTATATTACTACATACATATGTATCACTGAATTATTTCGATTTATTTCAATGATGAAAATTATAAAATTATTTAAAACGAATTGTATATTGCTTAAATAGATAATATTAGTAATTATTAACCATTACATTGTTGTACAAGTGAAAATTATTGTGAAACACACCTTCTATGGGATCTACGCAACGTTTTGTATAACGCGGAGGTCAACGGTTATCCAAATTCAAACATCTTCCATAAACCAGGGGAGTACTAGTTTTTTAATTTCATATTTAATTATAAACAACACCTACATTCATTTGTTATACCAACACCGCTCATATTTAATGAGCTACGTCACAATAAATACATTGGCACAAAAGTTACCGTCTCACTTTGCTTGACAAGTTGGAAGCAATTTAGAAGACAAAAACTTATCGCCCCAGACAATATTATTCTTTACTCTTTACTACATCATACCGATAAACACTTATCAACATTTAGTACTATCATAATAGTATTCAAATATAATTATCTCATACATTTTCTTTCAACTGTTTCAGCAACTAAAAAATACAACATGCTGACCCGCAAGGCAGTAGCTAAGGACATGGAGAATAAATTAAAAGCTACACTCCATGATTTGAAAGCTTCACAATCTTTATGTGAAAAACTCATACAAGAGCGGGATGAAAGTGAATTAGAAATTCAAGAAATAATTAAAAAGAACTCTCTTCTAAAAGCCGAGCTGGCTGAACTACATATGAAATACATTTATAGTGAAGACAAGTGCAAAGCCCTCCAAGACGTTGTGGACAGCTTCCAGCAGTGCTCTAGTGACCATGAGATAGCTCTTAGCCGTATCGCTGAGTTGGAATGTAGCTTAATGGAAGTGCAAGAGGACAATCCCAAGCGGCAATGCAACACACCAAGTAGTCTTCATGATGAATTAGTTGAATGTGGACAGTTAAGTGGCTCTGTAAACTTTAAAAAAATCAATTTCTCTTCACATAAGAAGTTGAAAAAATACCTTAGATTAAGTAAGTTTATCAAGCGTACCCAATCAATTGTTAGGAAGAGTTCTCTAAAAAATGTAGTTCAATTAGAGAAAGTCAATAAAAACCTGGTTCAAGAGTTAGACAAATATCATAGGGACCTAGAATATTATAAAATCTTGTATGATGTAGAAACAAATGAATTAAAGGAGAAGATAGACTCTTTAAGTCTTATGTTAAATGATGTCAACCAGAAATATTCCGCTGCTCAAATACAAATAAACGAGCATATACAACAGGCAGATGACTTAATTAAGTTGAGTACTGAAAATATGGATCGCTTTGAGTCGCTGACCAATAAATATGTATGTCAGTGTTCAAAAAGTGACAATGAGCAAACGTCGCCCCATAAGCTTGACTGCACAGACATACATAGTGTAAAACCCGTGACAACAATTTCAACTAGTAAAACTAAACACCTTTCCGAGCAGGAAATTATTGTGTTGTCAGATAATATTGGTCAGGGTTTTGGCGCTATGCTCAACAATTTAGGGCTTAAAGTCACTAATATTTGCACTCCTAACAGTTCATTTAATTATATAATCAAATCACTTGATCATTTCAGCTTTAATAAGAATAATATTGTAATTATACTTTATGGAGATAGTTTAAATGTAAAAAATAAGGATATTGATGTAGGATTTCAAAAAATGTTGGAAATTAGTAGTAAGACTAAATGTAAATTTATGTTGTGTACATTGCCATACCTACCTGGTTTGACACAAGAACAAAATAGATTAATTCATAATATGAATTTAAAATTGTATAATGTAACAAATCATCATCGTGATGCATTTATTTACTTTGACATTAATTTGTGTATTAAATCTTTTACTTTGACAAAGAATACAGTGTATCTGCCATCTAGATATAAGCGAGAACTTGCTATGTTAATAGCATATAATATTAACCAGTCTGGTACATGTTCGGTATCAGACCCTGGATCTACTATAATTTTATGTAGTAGTAATTATATACACCAACCTAGTGTTGATAGAAAATCTAGCCCTAAGCTAGATTTAAACTAGTATATAAGACAACAGCTAAGCAGACTTTTTCTATTGTACATCAAAACATTCAAGGCTTGGCTAGCAAATTATTAGAAATAGAATTGTTTTTAAATCATAATAGTATTAAGGTTTTTTGTGTAACAGAACATTGGCTTAAACAATGTCAGTTGTTAATAAATATTGATAATTATAAATTAAAAAGTATATACTTCAGGACATATGCTATTCATGGAGGTTCTCTTATTTTTGTACATAATAGTGTAAAATGCAAAGAACGAACTGACATTGTTAGTCTTTCTGTAGAACGGACCATTGAACTGTCCTGTGTTGAACTGGAGCGTTACATTATTGTTTGCGTTTATAGACCCCCTTCCAGTGACTTTAATATGTTTGAGACAGTCATGGAAGAAATATTAAAGCGTTTAAGTAGGAGTAAAAAAAAAGTTATAGTATGTGGTGATTTTAATATTGATATACTTTTACAAACACAAACGGCAACACGAATTGTTAATTTGTTTCAGTCATTTAATCTGTATAAACTTTTTAATGAACCCACACGAATTACACCTACTTCTGCAACCTGTATTGATAATATATACTGCGACTGCATCTGTTTAGAGAAAAATATTCTCAATACACTCACTTCGGATCACTGTGGCCAGAAAGTAGTTTTTGAATGGGATTGCTTACCTGAATTTAAAAGAATTAATGTTAGGCCTATAACTAAAAAAGGCATTAATAAATTTAGAGATAATATTAATAAAAACCTGCCCGTACTGAATGATCAATCCTGTCATAATAATCCTTGTGAAATGTTTAAAAATCTTTTTAATTTAGTTCATAATGAATTTGAAAAAATATTTAAAGTTAAATCTTTAAATATTACCAAGGATTTACCATTTAGTAAATGGGCGACACCTAGCATACATAGGTGTAGGATTGTTCTTTATGAGTTATATGGTATGAAGCAATATAATAAAGATCCATCTTTTCTTAGTTATGTTAGAAATTACTCAAAAACTTTTAAAATTGTTTGTTTTACTGCGAAGCGTTTGTATATCAGGGATAAAATACGCGACTCGGATAATAAAGTTAAAACAGTTTGGTCTATTATTAATGGTGAAATGGGTAAAAGCAAATCAAGTAATACCATAAAACTTGTAAATAATGGCATGGTTATTGACAAAAATGCTGATGTTGCGCTTGCTTTTGAAGATTTCTTTAGTAGTGTCCCTGCTAGCATTACTAATAATTTAAATTCGTCTTCAGTACTTGCAGAGACCTTTTTGAGGGACCATGTTGCGGGGTGCAGTACATTATTTGAATTGCGTCACGTAACTGCTAATGATATTGTTACAGCATTTAAGACACTTAATTTAAAAAATACTTGTGATCTTTGGGGAATGTCCGTAAATTTAGTTAATAATATAATAGAAAATATTGCAAACAATTTAGCTTTCATATTTAATAAGTGTTGTGACTATGGTACATTTCCTAATTTACTAAAGCTTAGTAAAGTTATACCTCTATTTAAGAAAGGCGATCAAGAAGACTGTAACAACTATAGACCTATCTCGATTTTACCAACATTAAGTAAAGTTTTCGAAAAGTTAATATTAAACCAATTGACTAGTCACTTTGCTTCTAATAATTTGCTGCACACCAAACAGTTTGGTTTCACAAAGGGGCGCTCAACCACAGATGCTGGAGTTGCACTACTAACACATATATATAAGGCATGGGAAAACTCAAAAAATGCTTTGGGGATATTTTGTGACCTCTCCAAGGCATTTGACTGCGTTGAACATTGTACTTTATTGCGTAAACTTAATCACTATGGGATTAAAGGACATACCTGCATGATAGGATACAAACTGTAGTTGTTAATGGAGAACGTTCTAGTGGTGCGTCAATTAACATTGGTGTTCCACAAGGATCTATTTTAGGACCCTTCTTGTTCTTGGTATATATCAATGATCTACCTTATTATTTACAGGATAGGTGTGAAATAGTTCTGTTTGCGGATGATACCTCATTAATATTCAATGTGGATAGGCATGACCCAAATGTTGACGAAGTGAACAGTACTCTTTTACACATATCCGACTGGTTTACTGCTAATAATTTATTATTAAATGCCAAAAAAACAACTTGTGTTGAATTTTTACTACCTAACGTTAAAAAGTTGAGCAGAAATATTACCTTGAACGGGGAGGTATTACAACCTGCAGAATCGACTGTATTTCTTGGGTTAACATTGGACGAGAAACTACAGTGGGGAGCCCATGTCAACACCGCTGCAGGTAAGCTCAGTTCAGCAGCATATGCAGTCCGAAAGGTAAGGCATCTCACCGATGAAGATACAGCTAGATTGGTTTATTTCAGCTACTTTCATAGTATTATGTCCTATGGAATTCTACTATGGGGCAGGGCAGCAGATATAGAAACTATATTTATCTTACAGAAAAGAGCCATTCGCTCTATATATAATTTACGTGCTCGGGACTCACTAAGAGATCTCTTTAAGAATACTGGTATCCTTACTGTACCATCACAGTATATATTTAATAATATTTTGCATGTACACAAAAACGCCGACTTACACACAAGAGTAGGAGATAGACACTGTTATGGCACAAGGAACAGAAATAGAATTGAAATGCCATTTTTCCGATTAGCTAAAGTTAAAAATTCATTTATGGGTCAAGGTATACGCTTTTACAATAGAATTCCTCATAATATTAAAGAGTTTGGTAGTGCTAAATTTAAAACATATGTAAAAAATATATTAGTTCAGAGAGCCTATTATAGCATTAAGGAATATATGGAAGATGAAAATCCATGGAGGGTTGTCGCGTAAGAACCACAGGACAGTTCTTTGGCATATTATGATTTAATATTATGTAGTTAGATTTAAGTTACAGATTATGTAATATTGAAATGATTTTAAAAGAGCAACTATGGAGTTTCTTGCCGGTTCTTCTCCATAGATACTGCTTTCCGAATCGGTGGTAAATGTTAAAAATACTTTAAATGTAATGACGATTCGAAAGTGCTACTAAAAGTAGTCTAATTGAATAAATAAATGTTTGAGTTTTGAGTTTTTAAATGTTTGAGTTTTGATTTACTATAATATAAAGCAAGTATATAGATACGATAGAACTGTAATTATTACCCTTATTCCACCTGAGCTAATTATTAAATCATAAGTAAAGATTTCGTCCTAAACCCTTATGTTTTAGAGGTCTTGGGTTTGTACTGAATTATGTGTGTAAGGTTTGTAATTCTGAATAATTAATGGTAAGTTTCCATAGTGTGAATTTCAATGTGAGTGCTTGTAATGTTAAGTAAGGGTTTGTATAAATTACAAATTTGGTATAGGTATTGTATTAAAATTGGCGTGATTTGACTATGAATTTTACCTAATTATTACTAGCTGCGCTTCGCGGTTTCACCCGCATGGCTCCGCTCCTGTTTTTCTTAGCGTAATGATATCATTACGCTAAGCATAGGCTAGGCTAGGTAGTTTGTTTGTTTGAACGCGCTAATCTCAGGAACTACTGGTCCGATTTGAAAAATTCTTTCGGTGCTAGATAGCCCATTTATCGAGGAAGGCTATAGGGAATATAGCCTATGGGATAGGCTATATGAGATTAGCGCGTTTAAACAAACAAACTCTTCAGCTTTTAAACTTATGTCGTTCTCACTACCTAACCACAAACTTTTGAATTATGTGAAACATGTTTTTGTAATTGTATTTTGGTTCCGAGGGCGGGGACCTGGTGATCTGTGATACCGGTTAAAACCCATTTCAGACACCAGCTCCTCCAACTCCAGCTAATTGTTTGATAATTTTGTATGCATGTAGATTAATTTATGTGATTGGGAATTGTGAGGAGAAATAAATAAATGATTTGATTTGATTTGATTTGAGCTTTATAATATTAGGACAAATATATAACTAGCTTTCCGCCCGCGGCTTCGCCCGCTTTGTCTAAAACTTAATAAGTTATACATTAAAACCTTCCTATTGAATCACTCTATCTATTAAAAAAAACCGGATCAAAATCCGTTGCAAAGTTTTAAAGATTTAAGCATACATAATTACATAGGGACATAGGGACAGAGAAAGCTACTTTGTTTTATAGTGTGTAGTGTGCAGTAGTGATATGATAGTAATTATTGTAAATTAAAGTATCCCATTATGGCACACAATATCATAATTATTATTAAGATTTATGATTATGATTGCCCGTGATTTTATCCTATTAGCCTAATTGCTTTTTCTACATTAGCTGCTCGCAAAAGTCTAATAAAAATCAGTTTAGTTAGTCATTTCAAATATTAGCCGAAGAAAAACTCACAAGGAATATTAATCGATCCCTTATACATGGTGTTCTAATTTTACGGTGATTGTTTAAATAATACAAAAGTCTAATAAAAATCAGTTCAGTCATTTCAAATATTACCCGAAGAAAAAGATCATACCGTATAATGATAAAAAGATATTTAAATTTCTATGTATCGCTACGATTAAAAGCGACAGGAAAATCCAAAACACCAGTTTTTGATTTTCCCGTTGGAAGCGTTTTCCCTAGTACGTTGTTTTATTCACTATTTGATCCTGCACGTTATTTACTTTTTCCTAATAGTTTTTTGCTTTCATTTAAGTTTTGACAAGCAATCGAATCGATTTGATCGTTTGATTGTTTAGAAAAGCAATAATTTTCTACCACTAAATACCTCTGGTGAGATATGGAGTAAATAAAGAAATAATATAAATATTGACTCCTGCTTTAATTTTTATTTTACGGTCCAGCAAGCAATTTATTAATTAACATTTAAAAATTTCCCTCAAGCTTCTGTTGTGTTCGCGAAATTAATTAAATTAAATCCACAACGTTATAAAATACGAACGAAACATATTTTTTTTCTATAAAATTATTACATACTAGCGGTCCGCCTCGGCTTCGCCCGTGGTACATATTCACGTTTTCTCTCCATAAGAACCATCCTCGTACTTCAAGGAATATAATAAAAAAATAATTATCAAAATCGGTCCACCCGTTCACGCGTGATGCCGTGACAACGCGAAACGGGTTTCATTTTTATATATACGTATATAGACTTAAGTATAATAATTGTGCATAATTTATAATTTCATATTAATTATTCACGTTATTTCTCCACGAACGAAGCAGCTTCTTATGTATAAAACACCTTTTCCGTGTATATAAAGTAAGAAAATTATATCAATAAAGGCAAGGAAAATATTCAAAGAATCCAAATTAAGAAAATTGAGACTCTTTACATTGAAAATGAGACGAATTCCGGATCAAGCATACTTCCAATAATATATTATTTTGGCGGAACGGAAAAAACGCACAAGGAATATTAATCGATCCTTTATACATGGTGTTCTAATTTTCAGTGTTTTGTTTAAATACTTTTCTATGTGGTCAAATGCGTTTATAGGAATATCAAATATGGTCTTGAAAACTACATGTTTGGACCATCGTCTAATAATATAGTTTGAATATATTATTGCCAAAAAGCTATCATTACTTTTTATATTAAAGTCCTATGTAAAAAACTAATATTGGAATGTCTAAACGTCCAATTTATTTAACTTGGGTACAGATTTCGTCATAACAATAGCGCAAGTCACAGCTATGTTCCTGGAAAAATACTTTGTATTGGAAATAAAAGTTTGAAATTGGCAAAACACGATCACAAACAGCTCTGCAGCTATTCGCAATACACCTTCCACAAGTAAGAACTATTCTACACGTTTAAAATCAACGTCCAATATAAGAAACTTCGATCCTTTGAGATCGTAAATCTAAAACCACGAGTGCAAGCAGCAGCCTGAAGTAATAACGCCAAAATAGGCGGCAGAATTTTAAATTCTAGAATATTAGGTATTCCCTTTGCCGTCAACGCTTTCCCTTGTCACCGAAAAATTGGCTTTGTTATTTTTAGAACACCCTGTATAGCAGAAAGTGGGTCATACAGCAAAGGAACGGGAAGAATTACGGAAGTGCACATGACAAGCACAAATCATTGAAACACTCCTCAAAGGGCTTATTGCCATCTTATTGTGCGAGGGCCTTATATTATCTGCTATTCTCTGCGAGCTGATAACTAGGGCTGCCTGTATATAGTTTAAAAACTTAGATATTTAAATTTAATAATGTATATACTTAGATAAAAAGTATCGCTAAAGTTAGGTTATC
>CAJQZM010023513.1:0-13392 GCA_907164665.1 Colias nastes | reverse complement strand
GCGGGCTGTAAGTCACACCGGAAAAGTATGGCATGACACTACCGCCTACTTCTTTTTTATGGGCTATCGGTAAATTCTAAAATTTTTGTGTTACAAATCGTTTGACTTTCGCTATTTTTCCGACGAGTTCGACTAACGCCCACGCGACTAAGCCGCCGGTACCAGTGTTCACACCATCGTTTTTCTTTTTGTCATTGCGTACTAAGACCCCTGTAGAACCGCCATCCTGTTACAAATGACTCGAAATTTTGTGTCAATATCTCCCGGTGTATAAGTAATAATTATAATTTTTGAATTAAATGTGTGCTTTATGTTCTAACGGTACCAAACGACTGCACGTGGCACCTGCGGACAGCGTAAACTGGTTTATTCTGGTTTTGTGCGTGTTTCCACTTTCCACTATCAAGTGACGATTTATTTATTTGTTTTGTTTCGTAATTATTATGGTCAAATATTAATTATGAAACAAATTATTATGGACACGATATTTTATTGTTTCACGGTAGTCGCCTTGTCGTTTGCTCAAGGACGTGAAATTGAATGATATATTTTTTTTTTATAAAGTCAAAACCATTTTCTTTCAAATAAAAACTTGTTTTTATTGAAAACAAAAGTGTTGCTAGGAATAAGTATAAAATTAAATAGTAATGTTAGGATATGGAAACATTTTTGTATAGGCCAGAACGATATAGTGGAAACGCGCTCTAAGATCTGAGTAATATACACACCACTACATATGCAAAAATTTCTCCAAGCTAATTTACCTGTATGTAGATACTTTTTATACTTAGTTATCTTTTTTCAAATATAAGGTTGTCTAAGAAATCGCGCTGCGTCGTGTAGCCTCCATAGCTCAGGGGTTAGAGCACTGGTCTTGTAAACCAGGGGTCGAGAGTTCAAATCTCTCTGGAGGCATTAAGTCCTATAGCTTTTGTAAATTTTTATATATTTTAACCCAAAAAGCTTTCAAGTAATTCCAAGCGAATATATTAATGGTAAAATATATCATATTACATAATAATATTATTATTCCGCCTTTTTTGCTTAATATAAGTACATATATAAATATCTTCATTTGTTTTGTTTGACTGTTTTAACGAAAATGTAGAGCAACTCATTTCTAACAAATATAAAGCCAATCTATTAATCTAACGTGGAATTTAATTACCGTCTATAACATCCATGTATAAAATATGTACATCAAAAGAAAGGAGATCATAACCGAGTAAGCCCCATTTGGTTAGACAACACCGTCCTTCAACATCAACTGTGCTCTGAGCAACGCTATGAAGTGATATTTCGCTCGGGTTTCCCCCCCTACGATACCACCTCGGCCTTCACTGTCATAGTGCGACGCTTTCCGCCCTGTCTCCGGGGACTTTCCACGGGATAAGGGAACCATAAAGGCTCTGCATGTAATCCCGATAGCTGAACTGGTTTGAACTCCCATCAATTGATAGCTTACGCGGTATATATTCTTATGTTGTAAAAAATATCAACATCGCGATTCAGATTTTGGATTATTTTTTTTAATTATTCAATATATTTCGAAACACTATTATGTTAAAATATATAAAAATTTTAAATAATACATTTTAGAATATAATGATTTTTAATAGATCAGTATATCGATAAATACATATTAGGAAATCGATATGAAATTAGAACTCACATGAATAGTGTGTTCAGCGCCATCTATTTATTTTTTATGGAATTATAAAGACAATAACTGAATCCATTCTATTCTAATAATATAAATGCGAAAGTAACTCTGTCTGTCTGTCTGTTACTCAATCACGCCTAAACTACTGAACCAATTTTCATGAAATTTGGTATGGAGATATTTTGATACTCGAGAAAGGACATACTACTTTTTATCCCGGGAAAATGACGCAATCCCGGAAATCCCACGGGAACGGGAACTATGCGGGTTTTTCTTTGACTGCGCGGGCGAAGCCGCGGGCGGAAACCTAGTTCTACATAAAAGTTAAATTCACTTCTATGTGCTTGTGATTTTATTGTTATGTATTTGGAAAAAAAAATGTTTTAAAACATAATATTATTGAAAGATTGAATTGATTAGGTTCGTGTTCATAAAATTTAGTCGTTAATTGAAATATAATTATAGATTTACGGCTACAAATCACACCTCACACGTAACTTTTTAATCGTATACCTAATTTATTTCCACACATACCTAAAACATCTTTTTTCCACTGTATATCTTTCTGGTTTACGTGGTGCATAAAAAGTGATCATGACGGTCGTAATTCCGTATGTAGGTTGATTTAGGTATCTTTGTACCCATCAATTGACCGTAAAACCCAACTTTGCTGTTAAAGGTTCAGAGTTTTGAATAGTTTGTTTGTTATGTCCGTGATTCGTAATGAGAATATACTGATGACACAGAAAATTAATCCTTATCGTAAACCAATAAGGTTTAGTTTTAAGTGGGTGTAGTGAGATGCGCAGACGCAGGTGTGCGGCCGCCTGGTCGTCGCCGTGGCTACTACTCTCGGATATGGTATTTCATTTATTAATTTGCTTAAGCTGACCAAGATGCCAATACACATAACTTTGATAAATACAAAGAAAATGATAAAGATCAATATCAGAGAATTTATTACAGCATTTTGCCAATTTTATCTTGAATCATAAAATGAATCATAAAATCAAAATTAAATAATTAAATTCCCACAAATTAAATCGTATAATATGTCAATTTAATTTAATCACAAGGGTATGATTGTTGTTTTAAATGTCGTATAAAACAATACGATAAATTTACGTTTCTTGAATTTTGCTATGAACTTTTCATCAGGCATTTACATATTGAGAATATGAATTTCACGTTTAATTTATGAATAAGAATAAATAAATAATTACATATATCATTTGATCTGAGAGTAACTATTTGTTTAGTTTCTAATCAAATATTAATTTCAGCTTATTTTTGTTTGATTCTTATTCTTTGGTTAGTTGAAGATAACAATTTCTAAGATAAAAGTAAACTTTTTCGAAGAATCTTTCTGATAAAGGAATAAAAAAATTTATTCTCACTTATTGAAATTAATTTTAATTCTATCCTATTATTTGAAAGAGGTTGAAAATAAAAGGCAATATTAGATATATTTTATGTAAGAATTATTTAACTTTTACACCATATCATTAGCTACTATTAACTAAGTATTCTGTGACCATATGGTATAAGGATCACATAAAAATCTACATAATATTATTTAGAGACTATGAGCTTATCTAAAATCCAGTCAAAATATCAGTTCCTCTAAATACAGTCTGTCAGACGGCATTCCTCAGGCAGTTTGCAATCACGGAACACATGCCTTGTGCCTTTAATACCAAATTCCACTGTTTTTGCACAAAACTAGTCAACATGGGAAAACCCAAATTTGGTAGCGCTCAGATTTATCTCACTAATAAAAATTAGGCATTAAAATATTGTGAAATAAAGTTTATTAATACTAATGCGCGTAATGACTACTTCAAATTTATTTTTCGTGAGCTAAATGTTTAAAGACGAAGAAATGTTGAACATTTAGTGATTTAGAGATATTTTCTTTATATTAAGGACAAAATAACGTTAGCCATACCAGAACATCATGAATGATAAAAAATATAAACATAGATTCACATTGCTACCAAATCACGATGGTATTTTTAGTTCAGGTCATCAATTTATTACTAAATATACACTACCACAGATTACTAAATAGTTACTACGTATTACTACCGTGACTAGGACTAATATAAATAGAAATCTTTCTTCCAACTCGCGGCCATTACCACAAATAGTAATTATCTGTCAGTAATAGTATTACATTATCTGTGGTACTCATCCCATGGTGTGATTGTAATTAAGAAGATGGTATTTATCTTCACCTTTTGACACCAGTGTTTCGGCTAATGATCATGGAAATAAAACTGGTTCTTTAAAGACATGTTCATATATTATTATATAATCTAAGTGCATCGGGTCAATTTACTAGCTTGGAGTCTTTTGGAACTTTCTTTATTCGTTTGAACCATCAACCACTATTAGTTATTTGGACAGTGATTAGAAATTATTATGGACAACGGCCATTAGAAGTTGTTCAATGTTAACATATAATAAATAAACGGCTAACAGTTTAGACTTTTATTTTATTTATTCATTGTCATTGACAATGGATCCAAAAATACTCATTGCTTTATAGCGAACAATTTTTCATCAGGCTTTGCGTAAAGGTATAAAATTAAGGCCTAATTTCCGTAAATCCTACATTAGTAGCTATGCAGAACGAAATTATCTCTCATAAAACAGTCACTTAATAACAGAGCAAAACAACTAAATTCACGGATGATATTTCAAAAATGTCCATTAGGAATTTGGGACTAAATTACCGACTAATTTGAAGGAAGCTCGAAGTCAGGTAGCTTATTTTATACAAGTTACTTTCGGCACAAAATAACCGGCTACCGTAAAAAAGTTTCTTTTATTTTCCTAAAAAATGCGAATTCAAATCAATATTTTTGTTATCAAGGATTATAATTGCTGCGTGCAATTCGTTAGACATTGTATGCATTTTAATATTTACCTTGATATTTTTTCATTTCCTTACTTTTTACAGGCATTTCCTTTTAGTGTAGTTTAGTTTGAATTACACGTTAACGGTTACGGTAACTATTCTATCATACATCTACATTATGTAACCTTTCTTATCGATTATATAACAATTGTTATTCCTTACTGATACTGATACAAATGAATATGGAATACAATATGATTTAATATAGCAGTTTAAGTTATTTATGGGTATCATTTAAGCTATCACCAATTTAATTAGTTTTGTGTTTCTTAAATAATAGGGTTTGTCCTCAAAATAGTAGATCTGTCACCAAAATGTAGTCACCAAACAATGCAAAATCAGTTCCACAATAAATCACCTAAAATCCTGAGATATAAGGTCTAGTACCAAATAAATGTTTTTGTATGTATTATAATAGGTGTGTCCTAATAAGTATTTAAGCAAACTAATTTAAAGAGATCACCAATAAATCATATTATGTTACTAGAAAATTGCATTAAGTTCAAATAAAAAATTAGGGTTGTCATCATCGTTTCAACCAAAAGATTCTGCTACTTAACTAGACTCCCAAGGTTCTAAATTTCCACTGGTAGTATAAATTATATTTAAATAAAATTTTTAGCAGAGTAGTAAATAAAACAATTAAAGTCAAAATAATCAATATTTATTGTTTAAAATAATTACCTCTGAACAATCAGCGCTGGTTTAAAATAGCTGGCTTATGGCTAGCAGAATAGTAGATAAAACACTTAATTAAAGTTAAAATAATCAATATTTATTCTTAAAAATAATAACCACTGAATAATCAGCTCTGGTTTAATAGCTGGCCTATGGCTAGCATAATTGTATTTTTAAAGCGCGCCAATTTGTCTCCGCCCCTTTGATCATTTTTTCATTAAAATTATAAATTGATGTATTAAATTGGTAACGAATACTATTAATTTAATATCTGAACGAAATAAAATGTTACTACTGTATTGGTGACAAAATATCAAATAAAAAGGAGTCGCAGTCAGGGATCGATAATCGATTTATTTGGTGACAGATCTACCATTCTGAGCACAGAGCTATTATTTAAGTAACAAAACTGTTAGTATAAGAACGAAGTTTATATTCATGTAATGCAATATAATTTTATTGGTTATCGATCTCTTATTTTACACATATATTAACATTAATTTGATAATTCATACCTGGGAACAATTTTTGTTTATCTGAGAACGAAAATATTTCGTGGTGATAGATCTATTTATTAGGTGATACAACTTGATGACAAATATAAATTTTGGTGATAGAAAATATAGTTCCCGTTATTTATTATCTAGTGAATGTTCATTTTCATTTTACACATAGAGACAAAAAATTCAATTATTGTTATTGTTTTGTTATCGGCATAATACTTCGTTTTTAATGTTTTAAATAATATGGTTGTATTGAAATTCAAAAACACAATACTTTTATAAAGTCCCTTGACTATCAAGTGCTGTCAGTGTTGGTTACTTGGTTTTTATATTTATTTAGTTATTTAATTTAAGTAAACAATTAAATCTATATGGTATCGATGCACGTTGACTTTTACAACTGTAAAGTATACTTGAAATGCATAGATACAAAAGACAAGACATTAGCAGACGGTATGAGGTATGGAAGTCATCGTTGTCGATTTAGTATAAAGACATAATATGAATGTACTAAAAGATTACACGACTGATCACAGGCGGCATGATCCCTAATTACCTATTATTATTAATTGGGTAATTTATGTAAATAAGGTACCTATTTAACTTGATGATCATTAGTAAAATTGATGAATAAAATTAGACAGTTAACAAACTTGCCAATTATCTTTCTAATTACATCATGGGGAGTTTTTAACTAATGAAGGTTACAAATTCGTAGCAATTTCTTTGACAAATTAGGAAATGAGATAGTTCATACCTTTAAATGGTAATATGTACCTAGTGAAATTTTACAAATATAAATTATTATACATTGCCAAAAAAAAATTGGTTGTTTCTACTTCTTACCCTTAAACTTTTTAGATCATATTTACTGATTTTAATCGTTTTTTGTAAAGAAGAAAAATACCCACTATCTAGTTTAGTACCTATTATATTATTATCTGTGCTACTATTCGATTTAAATGTCGGTGTTAAATTTATTTTAATCTAAAACAAATGTTTTTTTTAATTATCTGTCTGTCTGGTGTTAGTTGTAATTAACGTAAAATAATTTTAAATTGTATTGTAATTTCATTCTATTGGTATATCAGGACATATCTACCAATAGAATGAATGTAGTTTTTTTATGAATTTCTACCGCGGCTTCGTCCTTAATAAAAACCCGCATAAATCCTGTTCTCATGGGATTTCCGAGAAAAGCCTATCCTATGGCCTATCTCAGGTCTCAAGCTATCTCTGTACCAAATTTCATCCAAATCAGTTCAGTGGTTGTGGCGTGAAGTAGAGACAGCTGACAGTCAGTTACTTTAGCATATATAATATTATGTATTAAGTTACCTATTCATTAAAAAAAATAAGATAACTTTATAATTCAGTAAATTCAGTAATAGCTAAGACTTGGTACCTAGATACTAATAGGTATCTATTCATTAAGTATTCGATCAAACTTTTGATAGGTGTGACTAATTCTTATTGAGCAAGAGAGACCTAATGGGCAGTCAAAGTGTTTATAGAAATCAAAATATTTATGGAAATTCCTGTTCCCCTCGGGTTGATCCTAAGCAATCGCTTTGCTAAGGTAGTTTAGGTAAGATTAGTACTTTTGTAAAGGAGGACGTTGGTGCACAAAGCAGGAATGTCAGCCACAGGTGTAGTGCAATCAGTGATAGGAATGCGCGGCAGGTGACAGGACGAGCGTGCACGAGTACAACGTACTACAACGCTCAAATCACGTCTATTACCATTTACCACAGGAGGTCTTTAACTATCTTTATGTGTAAGTATGTCCATAGACTATAGAGTATAGAACTATAGAGCTATGGACTTCGAGGAACTACATTAATTAATATAAGCAGTACGAAATTTTGCGTCAAATTAGAAATTTACAATAGAATTTATAAAAATATTCTAGTTTTAGACGATAATGAATATTCTAAACTTTTTTTTTTTCATTTTTTACTTGTTTCTAAAAAACTTTAAATGTAATAAGTAATGACGATAATAGGTTATTTACCTTTTTTTTAAGAGTAGCTGATTGATCGATGGAAAGAACATAATGTAATAATTAAGCGATATGACGTACAAAGATACTCGTTACCTAAACATTAGTAACAACATCATTAAAAAAAAAAAAATTAAGATAAATTTTAGTCGTGTCTATCTGTACGTGTTATTACTCTATGGTAATGCGTGATTGCAGACAAGACTGTATAATATGGTAAAGAACAGGATTAAAAGTTTCCGACAAGTGGCACCTGCTTTGCTAGTGCTAGAAAAGTGTTTACAGCAATATATTATTACCCCTTAATTAGGGTCCCGCTCATCGTAAGAAAAACCAGAATAATGTTACTAATCAACCAATCAACCTTCTTTACAGTTTATTTTTTCTTAGTTATTACAGGATTATATTAAACTAGCTTCCGCCCACGACTTTGTACGTGCATCCCCGTTTTTCCCCGTTCCCGCAAGAATTTCGGGAAATCCTTTCTTAGCGGATGCCTACGTCCTAACATCTACCTGCATGCCAAATTTCAGCCCGATACGTCCAGTGGTTTGGGCTGTGCGTTGATAGATCACTATATCAGTCACCTTTGAGTTTTATATATATAGATTTAGTTTCACTTATAAACATTATTACAAACATATTAGGTTGGTAACTTTTTGTTTTATCGACTCGCAAAATACGAAATTTCTTTCGAGACACCCCGTATAACCGTATTTGCGTTTTAAACAACCAACCTTTTCAAACTAGTAAATATCATGCTTGTGTAGAACCGAGGCAGCCAGCAGAATTACCTATATCCTAAACCTTACAAAGAACTAGAATAAAATTTTGTACAAAGATAGTTTGAGACCCGAGAAAGAAAATGTCACGTGAACGGAAACTATTTGGGTAAAATCTCGAGACTGTCTATCATCTATGTTTCCCTTTGCCTACGCGGGCGAAGCCGCGGGTGGAAAGCTTTAATAAAAAGATTTCTGGTTTTGTTTTCACAAAACTAGTGAAATAGATAAAGCCTTTCTAATTAGTTTGGTAATGTATTTTTGGAACTGATTAATAAAATATATTTTCAAATTTGTATGCATTTAATTTAATTTGACCGCCTCCTTGGTACAGTGAGTTGGTACGCGTGAGCGTAGCACCGAGGGGTCCTGGGTTCGATTCCCGGTGGAGACGAAGAAAAAAAAATGTCTCGGTCTGGCAGGACACAGAAGGCTGATCACCTACTTGTCCCTAAAGAAAATCGATCAGTGAAACAGATGTATGAATAATGCATCTGCCCCTTACCCCACTTGGGGACATGGGACTTCACTATGCATTTAATTTTATTTTTACCCGTTTCCATTCTTGTGAAAAAAATGTATGTTTCGTTTAAAAACAATTACTTATTTAAATAAATGTAACCCATAATGATAATAGATATAATTAAAATTAACGTTTAAAAAAATATAAATAATCTAATCTAATAATGTGTTTTAAGCTAAAACCAAATGAAACCAAAAGACTTGTTTCTAAATTCTAATATTGTTCTTTTTAAATTGTAAAAAATATTAGAATTTTTCACACATGTATAAAATATTTTTCCAAAGAGCACAATAGATTGAAAAACAACCGTGTCTTGATTTCCGTCGGTTGATGTCAATAGATAAATGTGAATTGTATGTGGGTGTCTTGCATCTGCTAGTCTTATTTCAGGGTTGGAAATCATGAGTTTTCCTTCAATCTATACTAATATTATAAAGCTGAAGAGTATGTTTGTTTGTTTGTTTGAACGCGCTAATCTCGGGAACTACTGGTCCGATTTGAAAAATTCTTTCGGTGTTAGATAGCCCATTTATCGAGGAAGGTTATAGGCTATATATCATCACGCTACGACCAACAGGAGTGGAGCCACGGGGGTGAAACCGCGCGGAGCAGCTAGTTTTAAAATATTAATAATTAAAAATTCACTAGGATCATAAAATGTCGATGTGTGGACTGTGGACTGATGTTTGAGGTCTGTGTCTAATACAGTGTGACTAATACAGATCGCAAAACACATATACATATTATTAGGAAATCAACATTCATCAATTATTTCTCTTACATAAAGAAGAAAATTGTATAGCGTACATGTAGAGTATAGTATACTTGATAGCTCATTATAAATTTAAAGTTAATGTGATCCCATGACATCTTTGAACAAATAAATAGTACGATGATA
This sequence comes from Colias nastes, assembly GCA_907164665.1. Lineage (NCBI taxonomy): Eukaryota > Metazoa > Arthropoda > Insecta > Lepidoptera > Pieridae > Colias > Colias nastes. The sequence goes on along the minus strand of CAJQZM010023513.1, from coordinate 3,420 downwards.
AAATAAAAACGTATATTTTCCACTAGCTTGGTTATGTTCATTAAGGTTACAAACGCGTGTAAGGATATCTTATCATTGTCCTAAAGGTAGAAAGGTAAAAGTGACAGCCCTATAGAATGTACGTACCTACTTCGTAGTAATAATTACGGAATGGAGTCTCTAACACGATTCTAATAGGAAACGCGTCGGAATGGCCGCCCGCCATCTGCCGTGTTCCTCCAATCACAGCTATGCACCTTTCGATGCAATTGACTATCTAGAAATTGCGTTTATTTTCTACCTATCCATCTAAGGAAAATATGTTCTTACAACTTAGCCCGAGATTTTGAAACACTCCTTGAAAATACAGTAGCGACAATGTGCAAACAAAGAGTTTGGTGTAAATAAATCAATATTATTACGTATGGATTCTGGTTTCCTGAAAATATTTGCACATGATTGCATGCACAATGCGTGGATTCTTTCCTTTCCTTGTTTTAAAACATATCTTAGTTGAATCCATTTCCACCAGTGCTACGCTATATGCAACAATGAATATGATTGGACCATAGGACGATATCCGCATCCACAGCAACGTAGCACATCTCTGGTGGAAAAGCACCCTTAACGTTTTATTTTTCTTGATTCTTATATCAAATTTAAACTCAACTGTTCTTAGATTATTAGGTCTCTAAAAACATTTGTGTACAATTAAGAATTAAGACGTAATGGCGCTATTTTAATGCTATTCTTGTATGGAAACATACATTCTCGAAAGCTGCATTTTAACACTCTCTACTCTCTATAGGTATCATCGTGATCCATTGGATTAAATTGTACTAACGTGCAATGAGACCCCACATTAAATGTTATAAAAATGATCCCTAAAATATGCTTAATATGCTTTCAATGTAGGGAAATGCAATAAACGCTTTCTACCTTGAATTTTAATTGTTTACACGTGTCGTAAAATCGTTAAAGCTTGTTAATTGTACTTTAATGATAAAACCATAAAGTTTAAATTGTATTATGACGTCTTTCGTTCGATTCCTTGAACCTGTATGGGTGAAAGACACCTGTTCAAACTCGGTGTTACTCAGTCCTTATCCGTAGGTATCAATATTGGTTTTCTTTTCTATTTGAAACTTATATAACAGCCGATTTGAATAAACGAATCTATGTTAACATAATACACAGAAATAGAAAAATTAACCTTGTAAAAGTGTTAATCCAAGAAAGATTCATATAATTTTTTATTCAGCGACATCTATCATATAATTATATATTAATATAACATACTAAAAAGAAAAGAAAGGCCACCATTTTATATTTTATTAAAAAAAAATATATACTTGTAATAAATGGAATTGAAAATCAATGAATTTTAATTTTAAATCCAAATAGCAGTGCTTTGTTATTAAGATTTCTTATGAGACCGCCTAACATCAAGAGCCCTATCTGCTAATTTGCTTGCTCTATCATAAAAAAATGTCGATATTAAAAAATACACAAGACTATACCTTCGGCTTTCAATCATTTTATCCCACGTCTAAACTGTAGGTACTATAGTTAGAGTTAAATGAATGAATTTTCAAATTTAAAAAGTTATTAATATTACCTATCTTTAATATAATGCAATTTTGTAGAGACGCGTTTTCCGAATTTCTTTTCATTTACATTCTAAATTTATACAAGTAACTTTCAGTATCAAACGAATTATTGAATTTTTTTTATTGATTTAACGTATGTTGAACTTTGTGCAATCACTAATCTGAAATTATTTCAAACGATCGAAATTATAGCCTTTATAGTTATAATGTACATATATTAAATTTACTGTGTATCGCATAAAAATTCGGTTCATTTAAATTATCTATACCTATCGCTTTTATGTGATTGATAAATAGAAATTGCTTTCAATGAATAAACAAATAACAATACTATTTAATAAACTATTAAAAACCTGTTTATTATAATCTTAATGCAATATGTAAATTAAACAATTATTGCAGGCGCTACTTCGAATATTCCATCATTTCACAATTCCTAAACCTGTTTCATTGATAGTCCGGGATACATCGCCCATTTTTGCAAGTGATTACTATCAAGCTAATTTTTCGTGAGTAGCTTTATTTTGATGAGATGCCCAATAATTTCATGTACGAAACTCTCGATTGTGGTAGCTTACAGAGGTAACAAGGATAAAAAATTTTGATTTGACGGTTCTCAAATATTTATTACGCAATTTGTAGGACAATATGTCTGTTGAATTATATAAGTATTAAATAAGTGAAAATAAAAAAATCAGCTTGTTAGTAATCATTTATGATGACTTCGTTATCGATACACATTGGAAAGGGGGACTCTTTGATCAAACCATAGATTTTGTAGGACAAATATTTTTTCGAATAATTTAGATAATTATCTTGAGATTGAACAAAAAAAAACATTCAGTTAGTAATTAATATTTGAGAACCATCAAATCAAAATATTTTATCCTTGTTTCCTCTGGTAGCTACCACAATCGAGAGTTTCATACATGAAATTATTGGGCATCTCATCAAAATAAAGCTACTCACGAAAAATTAGCTTGATAGTAATCACTTGCAAAAATGGGCGATGTATCCCGGACTATGATTGGTCATTATTTCAAAAGTCCAGCTTATTTATATACGTCATCAGTCATACGTGTATTGCGTACCTACCTGTATTTTTTTATAGTGTAATGTACCTACATGTTAATAGTTACGTCACAAGTATTATTAGAAATTTTTTTAACAAATCATTTAAATAAATATTTGCATAATTAATAACTCTTTTATTTCTACAAGACAGCTAATAAATATAAAAATAATAACATCATCTATGTTCCTACCATCTACATCAGCTGTGATTCTACATACCTACCTCCTTATTAGAATGTAGTAAATTATTATAATATTATGGTCGATCATTCATAATATATCAACATCAATTAAGTAATACTTACTTACTACAATATTTTCCACAATCTCCCAGCCTAAATATTTTTTTTTTCTATCTGTATTGCAGTTCCATCATTTTTATCCCCATTTTGTAATATTATCTTTCGTATAAGTGGAAAGTGTGGAGTTGTTATCTATAATTGCTCTCAAACTCGCTAAACTTCGGCTTAGGCGTTCAAGCACGAACACAAATAGATGATCAAATACTATTTATCTCGGAGAATAAACATCCAGAATACACTCATTTAATCTGTAATGTGTGTACACAATAAATAGTTAGTTTCTCCGCGAGTATCCATAGTAAGACAAATATTAAATAGCTAGATTTATCATGTTATTAAATAATATTTTCGTATTAATTATTTCAAAATTACTGACACTCCTTTGAAACGTTAGGAGTTAGGACCGATTCTGTTGAAATTTTGTGTGCAATATCAATCGGACCACAACTATTTTT